>OW028585.1:8261301-8506301 GCA_932294295.1 Alitta virens | reverse complement strand
GTGGTCTGAATAGTGAGGAGGTCTTAATATTGAGGTGGTCTTCATAGTGAGGTGGTCTTAATATTGAGGTGGTCTTAATAGAGAGGTGGTCTTAATAGTGAGGTGGTCTTAATATTGAGGTGGTCTTAATATTGAGGTGGTCTTAATAGTGAGGTGGTCCTAATATTGAGGTGGTCTTAATATTGAGGTGGTCTTAATAGTGAGGTGGTCTTAATATTGAGGTGGTCTTAATAGTGAGGTGGTCTTAATATTGAGGTGGTCTTAATGGCGAGGTGGCCTTAATAGTGAGATGGTCTTAATGGTGAGGTGGTCTTAACAGTGAGGTGGTCTTAATATTGAGGTGGTCTTAATAATGAGGTGGCCTTGATATTGAGGTGGTCTTAATGGCGAGGTGGTCTGAATAGTGGGCTGGTCTTAAATATTACTCTTAATATTGAGGTGGTCTTAATAGTGAGGTGGTCTTAATAGTGAGATGGTCTAAATAGTGAAGTGGTCTAAATAGTGAGGTGGCCTTATAGGTAGGTTAACATTTCCATTTTAGCGATCACCCGGACAAAACAAAACCCGATTATAACGAAATATACATTTTGAATGTCCCTAAGAATTTTCATCATATCTGAGTCAGTAGGTATCATAGCATGACTAGTTATAATTAACTTGTGTATGCTCCTAAAATTATTATTCTAAATAGTCATGCAAGAGAGTTATTATAAATAATAATTATGTTTCGACATGCTTTCATAATTTTACGATTTACATAACGCGAACAAACAGACTGGTAGATATAGACAAGAAAATAAAATAAACATAGCTGAGTGGTCTAAATGTTCAGGTATTGGCCAGCTCATCTGAAGGTTCTAGGTTCGAATTCTGATCTAGAAACTAGAATAATAAGCTAGTATATAGCCCCTTATACTCGGTGTCTATGCTGAGGTAAGTAAAATACCCCACCTATTAGGTAAATGTGTAACACGGTGTGGACTCCAAAGCTTTATCATCTCATCATTACGTCTGCCTCTGGAAGCTGGTAATTTTAACTAAATGACATATCATTGGGAATTATCATATTAAGTTTTAAGTTTTATATTTTTTCTTGACACATGTTTCATTCAATACAGTTATGCATATACATAATAATTTTAATATATTCAATGTCAAGAAGGGAAAAAACAGAGTTTAAAAAAACTATATTAAGTTGCTCCCAACATGTTTGTATGTCATTAAAATTAGTGCAATATAAAGCAAAAATAGAATAGGAATAACTTTTTAGGAAATTTTTTAATTCTCAATATGTATTTTAAAACATATTTGAAATAGCTTTTAATGGCAATTATATGTGCTTTTCCAGCAAACCATTATAGATTTTATTAGGCCATTTTCCAAGAAATTAGACTGAATGACTTACATACACAATTCAGTTGCCATGGCAACCGTAACCTTGTGTGAAAAAAGCCATTTTTTCTTGCTATTGTGACCTTTTAATATTGCCTCATATTTCATAATTTCTGTGCATTCAGGGCTGTATTGCCAATGGCAACGCTTTTGTGCCAAAGTAATTCGTTTTTGCGCATGCGTGCTGTATATGAAAACACCGGAAATTGAATATTCCAAAGACTCAAATTATGATCAATATTCACAGATAATGAACATAAAAATGTTCCAAATTTGTGTAGGTTACATAGACAACGCATTTTTGCTTTTAAACTATATATTTGGGCTAGTTTTAAGTATTGGATAGTGAGGTGGTCTTAATAGAGAGGTAAATATGTACAATAACAGAAACTTCAAGATAAATTAATAACGTGGTAAGTGTAAAGTGTTCGTAATAGTGAGATATTACACCCATATTATATACATAGATAGATAGACAGATAGATAGATAGGTAGATAGGTAGATAGATTGACAGATAGATAGATAGACAGATAGCCATATAGAAAGACAGATAGATAGATAGATAGATAGAAAGATAGACAGACAGACAGACAGACCAATAGATAGATAGATAGATAGATAGCCATATAGAAAGACAGATAGATCGATAGATAGACAGATAGAAAGACAGATAGATAGATATATAGACAGATAAATAGATAGATAGACAGACAGATAGACAGATCGAGAGATATATAGATAGATAGATAGATAGATAGACAGATAGACAGATATAAATATATGGTAAAGGGCCCTTCACACATAGCCGGATCAGACACCGGAGTGTCCCGGAGTAAAATTTCTTTCACCCCGTGGGGTTCCGGTATCAAAGAGCTGAAAATGTCAACAACAAAAAAATGTTTGGCGGTGTGTACACGATGGCAATACGATGTCAACAAGGAGCAACACGGATTTAACACGACTGTTCCGGAAGAGTGCGTAGTGAACCGGATTTTACACGGTGCCTTCACGGATATAACCGGTCTTTACACCGTGTTCATTTGTGTGGAACCGTGTTGGTCCTTGTACTCTCCAGCGTTAATGGCGGCGAAATATTCATGCCCGGTTGATACGCCGGACGTAGCTGGAGATACCACGAAGTATGCCGGAGTCAATATGGAGATTCCCGGAGATCGGCGGAGTCTACCACTGAGCTTTTTCGAAAATTAAATATGTTAAAAATTAAAGATCTATGTGCACTGCAGGACTATAAATTTTGCTTTAAATTTGAAAACTCATTGCTACCTCATTACTTCACCAATGAAATGAAAAAAAATCTAGAAAATAAAACCCCACAGATATGTAACTAGACATATCAACAATATAAAGCTACCCGCTGTGAGACATGAATTTGCCAGACACAGTATATCCTATAACTGTCCTAAAACGTTAAACAATATGCCAAGTATTTTTAAAGAAAAAATAAACACACACAGCTTCCACGGTTTTAAATTATATGTGAAAAAGAAGACAGTTGAGGCTTATATTGAAGAATGCAATATACCAAATTGTTACTCATGCAAATTTAATAGGCCTACAAATCAAAATTGCTTGTCATAATCTTCTACTCTTACGCAATTTCCTTTTATTACATTAAATTTGTAACTGTATACTCTTCCCTAAAGCGGCATGTCATTAAGCCTTTGGGAAGAGTAGCTTTATTCAATAAATTCAATAAATACTGGGAGTCTACATGGATCAACATAGATTAAATTACTCCGGGACCTCCGGCATGAAAAATTGAACATGTTTAATTTTTTCCCCGGAGTCCTACGGGATCACCCGGAAAATGCCGGAAATAAACACGAGGTCTACACGCTATTATCCGGAGTTTGCCGGAGTTATACTCCGGGACAATCCGGCGTCTGATCTGGCTTTGTGTGAAGGGGGCTTAAGACAACTCTATTTATTTCAAAAGTAGTCTAAATTACGAAGTTGCACTGCATTTAATTTTAGTTACAATTCGCAATAAATGTCCAGCTGTCATTTAGAAATTTCAACAACTGACAGTTCTTAACACATGCACGCCAGTAATCGATGAAAATTAACGGAAATGGTGTTAAGAAAATGACAATTATTCAGGAATCAAGAGCGCTTCAAGTGTCAAATTAATAAGAAATTCTAGACTTATTTTTCATTTGTGTTCTAACAAGACGAGAATGTCAAGTAAAATAGGCGCCATTTTATCATTCTGCAGATTCGTGGGTTGAAAATGTTTGCACTAAATACACTTTCAATACTGCAGATGGAGTCGGTTGACAGATAAAGTTGAAGTGGTAGAGAGTATAATAATTAGAAAATTACTTTTCCTTTGAATTATGCACCAGTCTCCTCTCCTATCCTGTCCTATCCTATCCTATCCTGTCCTATCCTGTCCTATACTATCCTATCCTGTCCTATCCTATCCTATCATAGCCTGTCTTGTCCTATCCTATCCTAGCCTGTCCTATCCTGTCATGTTCTATCCTATCCTATCCTATCCTGTCCTATCCTATCCTATCCTGTCATATCCTGTCCTATACTATCCTATCCTGTCCTATCCTATCCTATCCTATACTGTCTTGTCCTATCCTATCCTAGCCTATCCTATCCTGTCATGTTCTATCCTATCCTATCCTATCCTGTCCTATCCTATCCTATCCTATGCTGTCCTGTCCTATCCAATCCTGTCCTCTCCTGTCCTATCCTATCCTATCCTATGCTGTCCTATACTGTCCTATGCTGTCATGTCCTATCCTATCCTATCCTATCCTGTCCTATCCTATCCTATCCTATCCTATGCTGTCCTGTCCTATCCAATCCTGTCCTCTCCTCTCCTGTCCTCTCCTGTCCTCTCCTCTCCTCTCCTCTCCTCTCCTCTCCTCTCCTCTCCTCTCCTCTCCTCTCCTCTCCTCTCCTCTCCTCTCCTCTCCTCTCCTCTCCTCTCCAAATATTTAACACTGACAACTTATATGGTAATATGAAAATATTATACATTCTCTTGTGCAAAAAATATGATTTCCATATTTCGCAGCACAATGAAAACCCAAATGACAGCAATTCGATAACACGTAGATAAGAATAGTGCGGGATCAGCAGTTATTAGTGATGACGTCATAGCGGTCTCATACCCTGGATGTGCTTGACAGGTTGCCCATTCAATCGATTATCGCTCACCATAAACTCCATTGCTCACTCGTTTGCCTTTTTTTTGTTATTATCATTTTCATATTTGCACTGTTTTCATTGACTGAAAATGCTACAATTGAAACAACACAATTTGCAGTGTTTAGTTATTAAATGAGATTATCTTTGGTGTATCTATAATTATAGGCCTATATTGAGGGGGTCTTAATTTGAAGTTTGCTGCACTGAGGGTATATTGTATTATGCTATAATTTCACTTAAATGCTACCAAAAAATGTATTATATATTTTTTTGAACAAAATTATGTCCCGCTTGATAAAATATTGTCATTTTAAGTTGTAAAATTTATTTTGTATAGAAGTGAACAAAACATCATATAGAGAAAAAAATTGCAAAAAATGGTAAACTTTCATACATTTCCAGTCATTAAATTTTCATAAACAATGCAATTTCTAATAACTTCTTGGTCGAACAATGATACATGGTAAGGGAAATTTGTTCACTACTATAATTATCTTTTTCTCTTGATTGAGATTACAGGTCTCAAAATTACCCAGGTCTGGCAGAAATAGGCTGGTATTTGACCAAAACAACAAAAACCTATTAACAAAAGTAGCCCTTCATTTAAGGCAGGAAATACACAGCCAGTTGATTGAATTGTTCAAGAAAACCAATTTCAGCTACACTTGAATTATTTATTCAACTAGATATTCTTAGTATGCAGACGATGAAACAGTTCGATGATCAAATCAAAGCTAAGAGTTAAAATTACACGAAATCTTAAAACTTATTATATTTCTACAAAAAAAAATTAATATGTACAGTTAATTTTATCTTTTTTACAATTGTGCTCAATACAATATTGGCTCACTTAAAACTTTGTATAATGACCCAAAAAATAAATATTAATTGAGAAATTGGCCGTTGATCATAGCATTATAAATGCAGGAAAAATCTAAGAAAAAAATATATGAAGTTGCAAAAGCAGCCAAAGTTATAACTACTATTTAGTGCATAACCCATGATACAAATATAATTATCTAGAATTCCAGCAGAGGTCATTGACACCGAAGCCGAAGAACATTCTTTCATGACGTCATCCATTTTAAATTAATAGCCATAGGACACCAGAAAACTGGATTCCATCTTTAATTACCTTAAATTTTAATTATAAAAAGATTTGAATCTTCATCAAAATTAAGTGCAGTAAAGCCACAGTCGTAGAAAATCATTGATTTCAACTTTTAATGATACTAGAGAATCCGATGCCATCTTTAATAGTTACTTCAATAACAGTTTGAATTTGCGTCAACACATCTCGTAACTTGTAAATTACAATGATAAATGGTATGAACCCATAGCCATGGACAGCCACTGACGTTAACTTTTGAATGATACCAGAGAATCTCATGCCATCTTTAATAGTTACTTCAATTACTGTTTGAATTTGCGACCAAACCACATAAAGCTACTGATGTTAAAACTAAGCTACTTCAATGACAGTTTGAATACGCATCACACTGCACATATGAAACATCTAAATATTTCCCAGTCTGGAAGATTATCCCGAGCTTGGGCATCCTTCACGAGCAACATCCAAACTGGATGTCATCGGATGAGACTTTAAATTGGCAGTCCCTTGTGCTCGGTGTCTATGCTGAGGCAAGTAAAAGATCCCACCCATGGGGTAAATGTGCAACATGGGTGGACTCCTCTCTCACCTCATCAATCAACCCTTGATAGTGGCAAGAACCTGACTTAGAGGGCTGCACTTTCCAAATCTATCCATCTATCTATCTATCTATCTATCTATCTTTCTATCTATCTATCTATATTTATCTATCTATCTATTTATTTATCTATTATACTAGATAAACAAATACAACTAGATTTTCTGAAATATCTTTGCCACTCAGTTGTAGTTTACTGCGGCCAACTCAAAAGCAATTTGGCAAAGTGTTTCGATCTTGCGACCCTCGACTTCCTTCAAGAAAATCAATAGAACAGGACAAGGTACAAATTGAACCAATAACAGCTAGCAATTGGTCACATAGACCTCCCTGAGGTACCCCATGTGGCAACCACAGATAGGTAGATAAATCGATAAATAGATAGATGGATAGAAGGACAGATAGAGAGATAGATAGATAGATAGATAGATAGATAGCCAAGAAAGCGGTCCAAATTGTTTCCATACCGGCGCTATGTTTAAACGATGTTGAACTGATGCAGCTGATGTAGAAACGGCGCTGGCGCGATTTGTAATGCTATCTGGGAGAAAGATAGATAGATAGAGAGATAGATAGATAGATAGACAGAAAGAAAGATAGCTGCCTAGATCTATGTTTCTTTCTTTTTGATACTCAGAAATCCCAGAAGCTATATTTGATTTGTCTCTCATGATACTGCACAATCTTTTCTAATTATGTTATTTCCAATTTCCCAAATTAGGAAGCATTTCAGTTCATTGTCATCCATATAAGAAAGACTCCTAAATTTCTTCGTGGATAATGAACTGCTATTGTGCTATGCCACCCTCCAGATTTTTGATAATTGTTGCAATTTTGTTAATAACAGTAATTTGGATGTTGCATAGACTCTCGAAGTCAGCGAGATTTAAGTGCTGAACAATGCAACAAAATTGACCATTGTCATGGCAACCTATCCAAAGATTAATTAATATAATTGTCTATGTGTTACATTAATTGCAAGATAAATACTGCATAATTATGTTAATTAGTGTTACACGCTTATGGAATTATAAATAAACAATATTATTATATACATTCATATATTTTATTGAAATAATTACAAACTGTAATTAAAGTGACTAATTCAAAGATGGCATGATATTCTCTCGTATCATTCAAAAGTTAATGTCAGTGGCTGCCTATGGCCATGGGTTCATTGCATTTATCATTGTAGTTTACAAATTATGGGATGGTAGATATTGGTGGTTCCTTGTAATCTGTGTCTATGCAGGAGCAAGTAAAAGACTCCACCCAAGGGGTCAATGTAAAACATGCTGTGAATGAGCAATTTTATCATCTCATCATTACGTCTCCTTGTAGAGAAACCAAGATATAACCACGATATAACCCAAAACAAATATTTGCTAATTCAAAAGCCCAATCTTACACAATTAACTCATCTCAAAATTTCCAAATGAATAGAAGCATTATATTAAACAATTTCAGGGGCATTCTGCTGAATCCATTTGCAATTTGCCTAATTACAGACCTGGCATTAAATTGCCTCTTTAAGACATTTTATCGATTTCTTTTTCAGACAGGACATTGCAGAAATTGTGTCTTTTCCCATTTACAGGAGAATGGCAGTCCCCACCAAATTGGATCAGACCTTTACAGGTCAGGATTCTGCTGACGAAAGCTATTTTGGCTTAAGGTTAAACCTGCAGTGCCTTAAATGTGCCTTAAATGGCGACTCTAAATGATCTATTGTTTACTTCAGGCAATCTGGTTATACATATTTACTTAACATAGATGGTAGAATAAATACATAAATGGTAGCTGCAATATTTCTGTCATGTCATTCAGAGAAATAATTAATATATTTATACAACCAACAAATGTTATTTTATCAGAGCATAATTAAATGGGGATATTAAATTGACAATATATTGCAGGTATAAGATACTGAAATATATAAAGCATTGCTAAAGAATTAAAAATATAAAGGGCATTGAAAACTGAGAAAAAGGGAAAGAAAAAAAGGATTGATAGGAATAGAATAGAATGAAAGAATTCATATTTCAAGAAATGTAATAACGTTTCAGAGCAAGAAAAGTTCTTTTCAGTAACAAGAACATATTTCTGTCATTTTGACAGAGTTTAGTTTCGTATGTTATTTTAAGAGAGCAATTTTTGACAGTTTAATATTTCATTCTATTGCCTATTTTAGGAGATTACTAAAAGGTATTCAATTTGAAACACCATTAATATATATATATATATATATATATATATATATAGGCCTTTTCAAACAATAATGATATATATAACAAATCAAAGAAACTGACAGCATATTTTATGTTAACACCTACATTTTTCAAAATTACACTGACTTTGTGCATCTACATTGTTCTGTAATCACCCTCATCCCTACAGCAACATAAATTATGCCTTTTGGGATGCGTTATCTACTCAATAAAAAATAGCAATAAACAATATTTTAACATTTTGAGATCTCATAAAACATTTGCGTCCGAGTTTGCAGAATGAGGGCCATGCAGCAGTCATTATCTTTTTCATGGGATTATATGTGCACGTCATTTTACAGCCTTCCTACCTACCTGAATATATTTTATACTGAAAAATAATGAGTGCACACACTATTACTAATCTCGACAAGCTGTTATTTTCCCACAATCATCATTTTCATGCAGTGAATCTGCAATTTTAACTTCTGCTTCTTAAAATTTGTTTAATATCACCACTGAATGGCTTTTTATTCAACCTGTTGCAAAATAACACGCAAAATAACAGGACTGCTGCCAGGGTACATAAAACGCCGCCATTACTATAAAAATATTAGTATTTGTGCAAAAGCAATTTTGAGTCGACATTACATAAGAATTTTCTTTTATAAAGCAAAACACTTCAAACAAAACTGCAAATAAAAACAGTGTAGCTGATCACATGACATCTGCTGAACGAGTCACGTGATCCAGCAGAGGCTCACGGGAAATCAGAGTTGACCAATGGTGATCCTTGTAAGCCACAGAGGCATTATGGGATACTAGATATTCATGGAATTTTGACAGCTGACTGAGCTGAAGGTTAAAAAATAATGGAGAGAGATAGATAGATATAGACAGACAGACAGAGTGACAGAAATAGAAAGATAGAGAATTTGAGGTAAAGAAATACTTGCAATTCTGAAAAAAAATCAATATTGGACGACTTTCTCATTTTCATCCACCATTTCTTATATTCTCCAATGAGTTGTCAGAAAAGCTTAGTTTCTACCAACAAATTCCTCTCATTGGACAGTCATGTGACAAGGGATCCAATATAACTTCTTTCAATCCAATATAATCGTTTACGGTGCAATATAACTTTCTCCTGTCCAATATAACTTTTTCCTGACCAATATAACCTTTACTATACCATATTACATTTGTCCAGTCCAATATAGAAACATATTGGACAATCACATGGTATGAATGAAGAGATCTGATTGGAGAAGCATAGTTTATTGGAGAATATGTAAAACCTGGAGTTCTTAAGAAAAAAACCTTAATAGTTGGGTAACCTTAATAGCATTTTGACTTTAATAGCCAATGAAATTTAACATTGACAATTCCATGTATTCTATCCTGAAATTTAATATGCTACTTTCATAAGATGATTTATCATTTTATTGTTTCTAGAATACTGCAATAAATCAATATTACAATAAAAACGATTTTTTTCTCTCGTTTTCTGCACAATTATGACATAAAAAACGCACTTAAAGTAGGAAAAGCAGTTAACCTACATTCCAGGCAAGTCATTCTGCCTAAATAAGCAAAACTTGACAAGGATTTTTCAGAGAACTGATCAAGTGGAAATCAAACAGCTTAAAGAGGCCCAGAGCCATTGGGCGAAAATGTGATCAATAAAAACAGACTAGTTCTGCAATGTCACTTTCTAACGGGATACATCTATCTGTCTATCTATCTATCTGTCTATTTATCTATCAATATATATATACATCTATCTATCTATCTATCTATCTATCTATCTATCTATCCAACCATCCATCCATCTATCTATCTTTCCAATCATCCATCCATCTATCTATCTATCTATCTATTTATCTATCTATCTCTCTATCTATCCCTCTATCAATCTTTTACCTAAATCTATCTATCTATTTATCTATCTTCCTCTACTTATCTATCTACCTATCTTTGCACCTACCTACCTACCTACAATTCGATCTTTATAAATTTATATATTATTTCATTTCCACACATTTCATGATATGAAAATATTTATTTATCTTTTGCTGATGACACTCATGATCTTTCATACCATCTCACATGTAAATTGTTCAAATAACAGACACATCTTGCTTTTTAGTAGCCATTTTTTATCTATTCACCTTTGATATATAGCTCGCCTTTCAAGCTATTATACAACTACCCATTGAAAGGTATCATACACTCACACTATATTCAAAGCCCATTGATCAGTAGAAAAGGCTATGTTTATTCTCAGCTAATCTAAATATTTGCTTCAGAAGTCAAAAATGAAATACGGATGCAGTTATTTGATATATCGATAGTGAAATATATCAACAAGCTTGCAACACTCCATATATTAGCAGGAGTGATAGTTAGAAAAATTGATTATACATTTTTTGTAAAATTGCAAATTTTTCCAGTGCGGTGTCATTTTGTTATCTTATCTCATGTCATCTCATCTCATGTCATCTCATCTCATGTCATCTCATCTCATGTCATCTTATCTCATGTCATGTCATCTCATCTTATCTTATCTTATTTAGGCAAAATAATCAAAATCTATCCATCCATCCATCCATCAATCCATCCATCTATCCATCTATCCATCTATCCATCTATCCATCTATCCATCTATCTATCTATCTCTCCTCTCCTCTCCTCTCCTCTCCTCTCCTCTCCTCTCCTCTCCTCTCCTCTCCTCTCCTCTCCTCTCCTCTCCTCTCCTCTCCTCTCCTCTCCTCTCCTCTCCTCTCCTCTCCCAAATGAAATGTACTCTGAATTGACTATATAAAGCTTGTCCTGTAGAGTCAATCCTGTCACAGGCCAACGTCATTGCAACCTTGTGCTAATGTTATTCAAATTACAGCAATGCTCCCAGCTATCCAATATGCAATCACACCAGCTAATTAACAGTGTGCATCGCCGAATGTAGAATATAGGCAGCTGCTGACTGCTGGGAGACAAAATCTAGATTGAAGTAGTACATCTACACTGTTAGAAGTATTTCGTCTGCTAAAATAGCACCTACTTTTTAGAGTTGTGTTTTGTTAATGCAGTTAATATAATATGTGCTATCTCTGTTAATTCGTTAATTCATTACAACCATTGTTATATAGAATGATAAATCATGTGTTGAAATATGAAGATATAATAAAAGTGATTTTATACTAAAATGCTGAATACAAAACTAATCATAAACATATCAAAGCAGTTGTCAAACAATACATTGCCAATTAGGATTATCATTTACTGTACCTAGATTTGAATGAGAAGTACCAATTAACAAAGGCGGGTGGATTAGACCTTAAATATGTCCTTTATTTCTGCACCTGATGGGCTAATTAGGACAGGCAGGGACCATGGCAATGAGATGATGGATGAAACAGCCATCCAACTTGGGCTCGACCGGGAATTTAACCCGGGAACCAGTGGTTGAAAGCCCATCACACCACCACTGAGCTAGGCCCCCAGCCCAGCCAATGAATAAAGACATAATATAATATCAATACATTATTTTTAACATTTTCTTGGTAATGAGGAGGTATTAATAATCAGGTGGCCTCGACAGTGAAGTTATTCAAGGTTTAAGATTCATTCACAGTTCATTTAGCGGCCATTTTCGACATGAGAAAATTTCATATCACATATTTATCTTTTACAAATAACATTCATGACCAAGCTGATCCCAATTGAGATTATGTGCCTACCAAAAAGTTATACTTAATTATAATTGAAAAGGTAAATATTATATCTGTAATAAACTTGATAGGGGCATTTATGTTTTGTAATATCTGTATTAATCAAGACTTTCCTTTCAACAGCCACCGATATTTCACCATTTTGGTAGTAATAATGTTCTTAATAGTGACAACGAATTATAACCTATAATTTGCTTATATTTGGTAGTACTTAAGTTCCTAATATTAGGTATTGAGGTGGGCTTAATAGTGAAGTAGTCTTGATAGTGATGTGGTCTTAATAGTGAGATTATCATAATAGTGAAAGAGTCTTACTAATGAAGTGGTCTTAATAGTGAGGTAGTCTTAATAGTGATGTGGTCTTAATAGTGAGGTGATCTTAGTAGTGAGATAGTCTTAATAGTGAGGTGTATCTTAATAGTGAGGTAATGAAATAAATGACTTGAAATTGAATTGAGCTGGTCTTAATAGTAAGATGTTCTTATTTTGGGATTCTACTGTAAATTGCAATCTGTGAGTTGCTGGCGTGGTGCCTTGGAAGCACAGAAAAGCCATATGTCGTGGCGGTGTGTCGCAAGGAGCAAGATTGTCTCAGGCACTTTTCCTGATGAGATGTCACTGTGTGGAGAAAAAATAGGACAGCCTTTCCCAAATACTAAGATATGTGTTAACACATAAGAGCATTGCCTTAATGTAGCTATGTGTGGGCTATGTGTTTGCGGAATGTGTGATGTGTGGAGTGAGGAGTATTTGTGCAATGGAAGACTATCTCACTATTAAGATTACCTCACTATTAAGACTATCTCACTATTCAGGGCACCTCACTATTCAGACAACTCATTATTAAGACCTGGTAAGGCTATCTTAATAAGAACACCTAGTAGAATAGAATGGAATAATCTTTATTTAAAGACGACATAAGACAACAATAAAATTAGCTCAAAGAGCTATTGATCGACTGTATATGTGCAAGAAAAAAAAAGTGCAGATAAAACAATAAATATTAAAACTATATAAAACTAAATTATAATAAAACCATGATATAGAAATTAAGACTACTTCGCTATTATGGCTACATCTTGGTATGACCACCCTCATTATTCCGACAACTTTCGTCTTAAGACCTAAAATAAAATTGGAAATAAGTCTGTCATGCCATGCATTGTATTGCAACTCCTTTTTACCACTCACAGGCAACAACAACCCAAAGGGTGCCTTACCACAACTGCTCAGTTACAAGGCATCCTTGCCGATATGAATTACTATGTATAATATTTATAATTGTATTGTGTGATTGGCAAAATAAATGTATCTATCTATCTATCTGTCTACCTATCTACCTATCTATCTATCTATCTTACTATCCATCTATATATCCATCTATATATCCATCTATCTATATATATATCTATCTATATATCTAACTATCTATCTATCTATCTATCTATCTATCTATCAATCCATCTATCTATCAATCTATCCATCCATCCGCTATCTATTTCAGTACTGCACGATAAACACCATTAAAGTTTTGACTTGACTCAGCCATTAAAACGACTTGTGAGTTGCCACAACAACTGTCATTTCCATTATATCATTACTCACTGGTGTTACAAACAATATTATGAATCTCTATCTAACTTAGTCTGTTTATCCACATACACGATGTCTTCTGGCTATGTGTTACTTTTTCTGTCTCAGTTGTTATCATTTCTATCTATGTCTTTGTTGGTAAAAACCTATCCTGTCCGTCTGTCTGAATAGATGGATAGATAGATAGATAGATAGATAGATAGATAGATAGATAGATTGATAGATTGATAGATATATGGATAGATATGGAAAGTGCAGCCCTCTAAGGCAAGTTCTCGCCACTATCGAGGGTTGGTTGATGAGGTGAGAGAGAGGAGTCCACCCATGCTACACATTTACCCCATGGGTGGGGTCTTTTACTTGCCCAAGCATAGACACTAACTACCATCCATGGATAATATCTCATCATGAACTGCATATATTCCGTGCTGTTTTTTAGTTGATACAAAAGCACAATTAGGCACTATTTCCAGCATACAATCAGTAACAAAACACTAAACGTCTCATAGAGAGTTGTTCCGGATGGACTAAGTGACCGTTGGAGCAATTTCCGAGCAATTAAACGGAAGACAATGAAGAGAAAAGATGTCGGTAAGAGAAGACGAATTTGTGACACAGAGAAGGAAACAAAAGAGCTCGGAAGGAAGGTGGATTGGGGATTGACAATTTGTAGCTTCTTCCTCAGAGTTCCGCTGGCGGCTTTTCTTCCTAGAGACAAAAATCAATAACGCGTTTAGTGACCAGTGAGTTGTCTGCGGACACAATGGTGTTTCGGTATTACCAAATGGTGGAGAATCCAGGCCGGGTACTGTCGAAGTGTGGCTACAATGTTTTTTTCGCCATTTTCGGCATCCTCGATGACATTATCAGGAAACGACTACTCAGACCAAACTGTGACTACATTAGCCGAACAATGACCACATTGTCCTCCCACAATGTAGATCTAGTCTCGATTCAATTGTTCTGAATGGTTTTGCCAAACACAGTTCGGACGCAGTCGTAATGCAATTTATATTCCAGTCCGATGCCTAAAACATAACACGACCGGAGTCGCGATGCATCATGGCCGGAATTTCCTGCCGCAATATTCTAAGCTAGATAGAATAATTAATATATGGCTAGGCCAAAATTAATTCAGATGCTCTCAGATTTTGATGCAAATCCAAACCGTATTTACAGTAACTCAGTTACAGATGAAATTCTCTGGTATCATTCATATAGGAATGTCAGTAGAAGTTTACTGCATTTATCATTGTAGGTACATGGCCAACTGTGCGTTTTCCATGAGAAGGAAAAATGCATGGAAAATGCATGGTTTTTGCCTAATTAAAATGAGGTGAAAACCATGCGTTTTCCATGCGTTTATCCAAACGCATGGAGAACGCACGTAGCACATTTGCCCATGTAAACAGCAGTAGGAGGTGACAAAATGTAGATACTGTAGACAGACAGACAGTGGAACAGTCAGACAGCTAGACAGACAGACAGACAGACAGCTAGACAGACAGACATACAGCGTGACAGACAGACTGACACTTTTACTTAGATTATACATCAACAATGAAGGATGCCTCCTTTAGGATATTTATACATCGCTTGTAGAAGCTCAATTCAATTCAATTCAATTTAATGATTTATTCATACATTAGCCTTCACAGTCAAACATTCAACATCTCACATCACCACCATATATTAATTAATGATATAAACAATGTATGCCAATTTTGTTGGCTCAAGGCTTGAGAAACCAGAAATACAGTTATGTGAACTGAAAAAATAAATCAACATTCCTTCATTAAATGGTTGTTAGATCAGGAAGAAGACAATAAATCTGTGTCTGACAAAAGGTCTTATATAATGTTCTTAAAATGTTCTGTTCAACAAGTTGGAAGCGTCATAATAGTGTGACTATAATTTAGGATCATTTAGGTAATATCGGAGTCAATATTTTAATACTAACAATCATATATTCATCCACTGAATCATCATTATTAAACTATTGAATCAAATATCACAAGAACTATACTCACTACAGTACACAAATGTAGTAAGAGAAACCAGCATAATGCCATAGGCATCAGATACATTAAGAATCACCATGTATCTAATGCTGCAGGGTTAATCTTTAATTGTGGTGTATCTGGAAATGATTTAGCACCATTCTAGATGATGTTGGCCCAATATTGGCCTAGTGTTGGCACTATGTTGGCTCTGTGTAAGCTAGATGTAACATGCTGTAAATAATGTAAAACTTGCTATCTGACATTATCTGTAGTCCTGACAAAAATTATATAAAAGACATCGTGTCACCTAAATATATCTCGCTTGCCACCGAAACGCTGAAAACCGCCTGGAAACCCGGTAATCTCGAATATATAATCTCGAATCTCGTATAACGGTATATAACCAATCTATAAAACCTCACCCTACTCTCAAATCTTTAAGAAGGGCATCCAGTATTGACCAAACCACCTCCGCAGCTTGAAGCAAACACCAGTATTCCCATAAGACCGGCATCTCATATACCAGAAAATGCAATTCACAGCACAATCTAAGGTATTCCTCAAGGAGGTATTATGTCCCCCAATGGTCTCCGTGCTTTCTACACCGTACATTGAAAGATGCCAGCAAGATGGATTTTGATGGCACTTAAAATGCAGGGAATGGGATATCTTTCTTGGAGGCTGTTGAAAAGAGTCACAAAAAATATGCAGGGTAAATGAGTTATATTGCTATGCAGTCACATCTAAAAGTACAGAAACGCCTTCAGTTTATGATGAAATCATATTATAACGTAAGTTAAATATATATAACATGTGGTCCTGTGGCATCATTTATCAAACAGTGTTAATGGCTGTCTGTGATAAACTGTTATAGATAAACTGTCACACAGTCGCACCAAAAATCATTTCGACACTATTGACTATTCATAAATATCAAACCTTACATAAATTGTAAATTACATTGGCGAATGTCAGGCCTCTCCTCTCCTCTCCTCTCCTCTCCTCTCCTCTCCTCTCCTCTCCTCTCCTCTCCTCTCCTCTCCTCTCCTCTCCTCTCCTCTCCTCTCCTCTCCTCTCCTCTCCTCTCCTCTCCTATCCTATCCTATCCTCTCCTCTCCTCTCCTCTCCTCTCCTCTCCTCTCATCTCATCTCATCTCATCTCATCTCATCTCATCTCATCTCATCTCATCTCATCTCATCTCATCTCATCTCATCTCAACAATGTCTAGCTAATATCAATATAGACGTGTCTGATAAAGTTTTTACGAAACATTGCAATGGTATGCAAACCTTTCATAACCTATGTAGCTTTTTGGCATCAGTGTTTAAAATTATCATATGGATTTATGACAGAACACGCGTGTTGATAAAACCAAATGTCTGTTATAAGACCTCTGCTATGAATATTGATGGGAATTTTAAAATAGTTGTCAGTCTGAGAGTCAATTTCCAGTGAGAAATAACTGTCTGAGAGTCCCTTTTTCACTATACTGATTTGATCTGCTGTAATGGGTCTTTTGGGGAAAACACATTCCACAGTGAAAGACAAAAGTAACTGGCATTTGCCTCAAGCTGTGATGTAATTTAAACTGAATTAAAAGTTTAAAATGGACCGGTGCAGAACCCCAGAGTCCAGACCACCCAATTAAGACCACTTTGATAGTAAACTTTTACTTTGGAGGTGCCTTGTACACTGTGTCTATGCCAGGGCAGTAAAAGACCCCACCCATGGAGTAAATGTCTAACATGGTGTAGACTCCAAGCAGCCTTATCATTTCATCATTATGTCTGCCTCTGGCAGCTGGTCATATACGCTGACCAAGCTTCAGGCCCATTAGCATTGAGACAGTATAAATAAAACTGCTTCAATTTCTCAGTTTTATATATCAAATATACTAGTTTACATAAAGTGATAAAGGTGTTCAACATCTAAATATTTACATGCAATCATGTCTACAACATAATTACATGCTATCTCACCTTATTCCAATTTAATGATAGGGCATGACCTCAGTTCAAGGTTACCAAATTAAAGTGATAATATACAAACAGATAATGAGGTCAAGAGTCTATGAATAGCACACATACATCATCAATGACCCACAAACAGTCTATTAAGTCAGTTTGAAGTTTATCGATCATAATTATTTGTTTACTTTATTCATATCAACATAGGTAAACACATATGTATATCATACAGCACTTCAGTGATGATCAATGAGGTGTTCTATATAGTATGAAAAATTGAATACAAAACTGTCAGTAAACATTAAATTGATTACTGACACATCTAGATATACATCTCAAGAATTTGGAGTGATAGATAATGCTCATTTTGGGTAGTCAGTGTAATAACTTGTAAATTAGTTAAAATCAGTTAATATTTTTAGTGAGTAATGTTGATTAGAATCAGTCAATACTGGATCCAAACTCTAAAACAGGCAGAAAAAATAAAATTTATTTCAAAACTTATATCCCAGCTAATGCTTGGATATTTGAAGGCCTTATTGGTAATTTAAATGCATAAATATTTTATTCATTTAATGTAAGTAAAAGGCAAATTTTGTGGATATCTCTGACCATGTTACAATACCTGCATCATTGTTGATGATGTCAATAATCATGTCATAATCATGTTTTTGTGACGTTATCAAACAATTCTGCACTTGATTGCAATACCATAACCAGAAAATAGTCTGTTTTGTCCATATCCGATTGCGCGTCATCTGCAATTTCTGCACAGTTTTCACCCGAGTCCACTTAGCCTGATATATCACAGTAATACACAATATATTGACAGTTATGAGAATCCAGCAGCTATATATAACCATCAATGTCGTCAGCTATCAAATCATTTATTATATAAAAAAAACAACTCCAAGCTATGGCTAAAAATCTATCTTTCCATCAGATCCCATGAACTATCGATGTAATGTTCCCAATCTTTCTTTCCACTGGTATATTATATAGTCAAGTAATATAATATACAGTTAGTTTCATTTAAAACTGCCTATCAAATTGAACCTAGCCAAAGCTGTAATTGCTGGCTACTCAAAACCGGGTGTAAAAGTACATATTTATGATATATTATTTTAATTTCTTACATTTGCCAATGTTTACACTTTTCTGGTGATAAATGTAAGCGGACTATTCGCTATAGAAGTGGACTGGAGCAGTTGGCTTTAGCATGTTTAGATCACAGTCAGGTATAGGTCGCTACAGTTGTCTAGAGTCAACTGTATGAATTTAACTGTATCTTAAACCTTTCTGCCAATATATACTTCTTCCTACCTACATCTTTGGGTCTGTCTACCTTTGGCACAACAAATTCTTGTCTTATAAGCAATCCAAAGGACAAATATTTTAGTCCAAGTTCCCCAATAGGATAATAGAACCACCAATTTCTGTCAATTTCCACAAAATTTGTCCATTTCCACAATGATTCAATGCGCACCCACTTACCTTCGTAAATCTCTCCATTTGGCATTTTGATGACTAGGTTCCGAGTTCGTTTCGAGAGGAAGATTTTGGGTTGATCCGAAGGAGAACTGGCGATTGCTCCTTCGTAACTCACAGATCTTGACTGGCTCCATAAATGGACATTTTTATTACCAGTCAACTGTCTTATTTTTTCTTGGATGTTTCCGGGTAAGGTAGAGGCGTCCAGTTCCTTCCGAACGAAGGGCACCTTGGATTCCGTCCCTGCCGTTGTGGCACTCCGAGTCAGAACTTGACCTGTCACCGGTTTAGAATATCTTAAGTGGTGCTGTTGCTTAAATTGTGACGTCACTGTGGCAACAGCACCTGATGACGTCACACCGGGTGACGTCACTGTTATTTTAGCAGTTTTATCACCACTGACTGGCTGTTCATTTGACTTTGGTAATGATCCCTGATGAATTGAATCTTTAATGGACTTCGGTGATGATCGGCCATCCGGAGGTTCGCCACCGTTGTCTCCATTGTCTTTCGCTGCCTTGGTAACAGCGTCCTGTCGCTTAGCAACCTCTGTAGATTTGGCGACGGCCATTGTCGTTGTTTGAGCTGGTCGTTTCGCGACCTGCTCAGTGCTTGGTTTAGTTATCGTAATCGTCTTGTTCGTTCGGTGTACGGTCGTTGTGTTCGTTTTCGGTCTAACCGGTTCGCACCCGGGATTTTCATTTCCGTTCAAAGCAGCATGGTGGCCAGGCTGCATTTTGCAGGTATCCATAGTAACCATTCAAGTGAACTGACAATTATTATCACATTTCATTCATCGACAAACTTTATTTTGGTAATTCCGAACGTCGACGTTGGCGAAGAGCATCGATGGACGCCCTCTCCTTCCGAAATCATCCAAACTTATAATTCTAGATAATCCAATGTCATATTCTCTCAGAATCAGAAACTTGACGCATCGTTAAAACATTATTTTCTACTTATCAGTTGTTATTCGCAATTACATCACTCGTTCGAAGCCATTACGTCGTTTGTAATCTGATCATTGTATTCCATCTTTGCCAAATCTTTTAATTGTAACCTTGGGAGAAGTTCTTTGTTACCATGGCAACAAAGAATTTCAGGATAAACAGACTGATGATGACAATAATTTCAAATTTTGTTTCGAGTATTTTTGCTCCTTTTATCTTTCCACCTCATTTCATCAGAGTAAAATTGAATTCCTTTTAAAATCCTCTTTGATTCCATAATTACAAATTAAGACCTTTCATCTCTGAGAAGTTTCAAGGATAAATCCTTTTCGTTATCACTGAGATTTGTCATGTTTTCCCTTGCATTATCAGTGAGAATATAGGCTGGCTAACACATGTTGACATGTCAAGTACATTGAAAACAATATACTATTCACTTCATCTATAGTCTGTCAGTTTAAAGTCATGCATATTTCACATGTCTGTGAAGCACTTCCCTTCAATGTGTTGATTCCACCCGCTGCATTTTTCCAACTGTAGAACAAAATTGAGAATCTGTTAATTTGGTCCAGAAACTGATTTTGAGTTAATTGACTGCATTAAAGTGTTATTCAGTATGTAGTTATTTAGTCTGTTATTGTGTTTAGTTTAATGATGTTCTACGTTTATTTATGGCAATCAATGTATTTCGTTATTTTATGGGAGAAACTCGTTAATTATATCATTAATATGATATTGATTAGTAATCTAATATGATTTTGATCAAAAAATAACAAAATAGGACTGTAGTCACATTGCATGTTAGTTTTGGGCTTTAGCTGTTTTTAGTCATATATATCAATTATGTACTTATATTGAATACCATTTTAATTTTTTTCTTGTGATAAGCAGTAGTGTTTATTTCATCTACTTATAGATTTATTTATAACTTAATTAATTTCTTTATTTACTCTTTTTCTACTTGTTAATTTGTTTCTTGTATTAACATAGAGCAACAAAAACTTGATTGAAACGACCTTAAACCATAATATTATCAAAACCAAAACATAACGGCCTAAACACTTAAAGTTTGTATGTCTCTAGATTTCGCATAGGCAAATAATTATATTCGAATAATACTATCTTCTTGTTTCATGGTACTTTTCACCATTACCAGCTCATTTGTGGAATTTAACTTTAAGGTACATTCAATAATATAATAGAGTTTTTCATGCTATCAAAAATACAACATGTAAACAATTATTTATGGGTATTTACCACTTATATACAAGGAATTCCTTGCCTGTACGCTGGGAAATGTTCAATTCTCATCTCTAATGCCAGATTTGCATATTTCACCATCTACATACATGATGGTCCTGATTGGCCAATATCTCCCAAGCACAGTCTGCTGTCAGCTTTAAGCCAATTAAGTGACCTAACTGAGTAATCTTTGTTTAAGAATTGAGTGTAATCATAATCAATGCAAACAAAACAAATTGATATGCAATCTGTTAGACATTCAATGCCATAAGCCAGCCTATTATGCTATTAAGTTAATTGTTTGTATTTAAGTCTAACTGGTAAACCAGCAAATTGCCATCAAGCTCAGGGCATTTCCTAATGTATTCAGCTACATTCTGATTGGCAGTTGCAAATGACATAGGGGGCTCTTGAGATGAGAAGCTAATTAAGGCAGTCAGTAGCCTTGGTATTAGTTAAAGTATAAGTGTGTCATCACTGAGCAATGTCATATATGTTGGCAAACGCCTGTGCTTAAAGCTAAATTCCTGTGCACAAATGAGCATGTAAATGGTGAAAAATACCATGAGACAAGAAGATATTGGTTTATATAGTTATTTACCTAGTGTGCTAAGAGACATATAGGAACTTAAAGGGGAACTAACACCTTCAGCACTTTACCTCTCAGAAGTTAGCTTAGGTCCATAGAAACACATCCCCGCCATTCCTAACTTGTATATATGCACTGGTAAAGTAATATCCTGCATTAATTAGGTCTGTGTTGTGAACTACGGAGGCCGCCATTTTCGAGATTCCCGGTGTTTTGCACTCACCGGAAATACGTCACTGTTGTACTACATGTCTCAGTTAATGAGAGCCAAGTATTCTAGAGGCTTGGCATTGCAACTGATGATAACAACATACTGCCAATAACAGGTGTTGATTGCACTTGAGCTTTTGTTATATTAAGAGCTAGGAATCTCTAAATATTCCTAGCTAAGAGCATGTCACAGTTCTCACCAAGTGTCAAGTAAATTGTTATTGAACAATTTGAGACAATGCAATTAATTATCCATGCATAAATGACGACCTCTTATCTCGTGGTGAAAAACAATGACTTTGAAAATGTGGATAACTGAGTACTAAATTATCATTATTTTTTTTTAAGATTTTAGAGAGGTATTATGTATTAGATTCATCAATGTTGTATTTTTCTCAACCTCCATGGCAGGGAACAACATACATATCAGCCTTGGCATATAAGCCTAAAATATAAAATCACATGGAGAGTATAGAAAATCAAAAAGTGTACAAATCAAAAGCAAAATATTTATAAAAAGATAGCACCCATTGGGTTAAAAAGGCTTACATTGGTAAATAATTACGTTAAAAAGTACTCATCAGACTCTCATGATCAAACCTCCGTGCCCACCCAGAGTACAGGTTGATTGTGACCAGGCCGAGGAATGAACTTTCATTAAAAATTGTATATTAGAATTCGCATATTTTTTAACACTGATATAGGCCTATAAATAGGTGATATTTACACATCAAAATTAAATTAATTGAATTGACATAACATATAAAAAAAAAGTCCATTGCTGTAGTAGAGTCATTTATAATTACTTGGGTGTATTGCCAAGTATGAGTTTTAAATATATCTATAATAGGATAGAATTGTCGCACATATGCATAAATTATATGTATGGCTAGATTTGCAGTGTTTTACGCCTAATTTCTTTCATTATCAAAACTCATATCTCAGAAACTACAAGTCATACATAACTTGACTTTCAGAGCTGCAAATTTGATTTTTATTGGTGTCAATTGGGTTAATGCCTCAGTATAATTGCATTATGAAAAGGTGTCAGGCTGAATTGCTTTTATGTCAATTTGACACTGATGGTAAATAAAATCTTTTATGGCCAATAACAGACCTTTCCCAAGTCTTCTATGCACGGATCAGACTTCAGCAGTTTACATCAAGACTATATGCTCTGGAACAGGCTACCACCATATGATATAAGAAGTAAATTTTATGAATAAACATTCATCTGAAAAGCGATGCAGAGCAATTTTATTGAATCTATAGTGCTATAAAAATAAGCTATTATTATGATAAGACTATATATATAGTTATGTCCTATAATAAACCTGTCAATTTGGATTAGCCTTTAATACATGTAGGGGTTAATAAAAGAAATGTTATTTTGAAATAGCTTATTTCCTGATAGACATAATCTTTCTAATGGTGTATAATAAGCAATGATTAAATTAAAACTGATATAACACCAAGGCTCATGGTTGGGTGGTGTAATAAAATTTATACCTACATAAATACAAATCATTTTTTCATTGCAATTAGTCCTAATTCAACTAATGCTATCTTTTCATTGCAATGAACAATGAAGTGGATTAGTTGCAATCTGCGCAGATTTAAGAGTACATAAGTGACGTCACTAGCTTGCGTGCCGTGTGCAATAATGGCGGCCCCCAGCATTTCGGCGGTCCGTGAAAAATGCACTATTAATCGGTGTAAAATCATACTAAACGTATCTTTTTAACTATTCTTTTCACTACAATATATTTATTTACATCTAATAGATCTTTTAAAATTAACACGCAAATGTCCTTGTGTTCCCCTTTAAATTGTTGTTCACAATTCCTCACTTTACTGCAGTCTAAGCCATAAACAGAATATAAGAACCCAATCACTACAGTTATCCAAAACTAAACACTACAAATTTTTCAAAGTAAACATTATAAACCAGCTTAAACACTACAATATCACCATATAACCCAAATTTAACACCAACATACTTCAACGATAACACTATTAATCGACTTAACACAAACTATGTAAATGTAATTGGGTTTAGTGTCCGCTATCCTCTAAGAGCTCAGCCGACATTACAATTAACACCCTTGGCAGACCTGTTCTAGCTTGAGCCTTTCTCACCCCCCTAGGGAGTATCCAACCAGTGTGCAGCAATTTGTGCACTCCTCTGGTCAAGCACTCTCCAATTGCCATCACTGCCTATAGCCGAGTACCCATTTACACCTGGGTGGAGTGAAGCAGTGGTTCAAGGAGGATCGGCTCAGTTCCTCCATGCCGTGGCTGTGTTTGAACCCGCGACCATGCGCTTAGTCATCCACTGGGCCACGACTTCAACCTACTGTCAAACAGCCTATGATTATTCAAAGTAAACACTACAAAAACCTCCGATCCAATCTCGCGGCTGCCGATCCCGTGTATAACGCGAAGCCTTCAGTATTCATGACTGGGCTTCCATCCCAATGGGTAATATTCCTAAATTAGCCATCCAGAAAAGCACTACATCACATGACAGTCATGTGATCTAGCCTGTACCCTAGTCACGTGACAGGCACTTCCTGCAAGGGATTCTGGGAGCGGAGTAGCGTGTAGTATAGACCAGTGCAATAATTAGGTATCTGGGACTACAGTCTAAGCATAAGTAAGGGATTTTAGCTTTTTCCTGAGGTCAGCATTAAAGCCTGGGGGGGGGGGGGGGGGGGGGTTATGTCTTTAATTACCTATAAACAAATCGGATTGCTAAATAAATAAATGCTTTATCTCCTATAAGTTAACAAGTTAAATGTGTATTTCATTAATTATAATAAAATATGTATTAATGAGTTGTATTTTGAGCATTAATAAGTACCATTTTATGTATTAGTAAGTGGGATGTTATGCATTACTAAGTGAACTTTAATTTATTACTGAAATTGTGTGTATTCCTAATGAAATTTAAGCAGTTCAATAAATCACAATTTTCGTCCATGAGCATAATATCATAAGTTGAAAATTAAAAAATATCAGCTGGTCACAAATAATAATAATAAAAAATCCACTTTAAATACAGTAGAATCACGTTATTAACAGCAATTTAAGATTACACAGGTATTTGTTGGTCTTAATAGTGAGGTTGTCTTAATAGATTTGCAACTGTAAAATATAAAAAAAATTATAATAAAGTTATTTCAACTGACACTTTATGAATATAAATTTCTTAAATTATGCAGAGTTACATATTATAACATTTTATATTATAATTTGTTATGATAACCCTATAATAACCTAAAAATAATTGAAGTGGTCTTAATATTGAGGCGGACTTAATTCATGAATTATTACATAACATTATAATCATAATTTTGAGCCTTAAATAGCCTTAAAATTAAGAGTAATCTTAATATTGGATTGCCTTAATGATGAGGTTAAATATTAATTGATATGACCTACTTAAAATGTTCTTAAAACGAGATTACACGGCAGAAAATTCTAGTTATTTTTACTTAATACATTCTTCATCCTAGATCAACTATTAGCTCGAAATCTAGACACCATTGTAGTGGGAAAGTCGGTGACATTGAATAATGAAGACGAATTACTTGGCAGTAGTGATTTTTGTAATTAATGGCAAGGAAATGTAATTACAGGAACTGATAAAATAGCACAAAGAATTCTGATGTTCTAAGCACGATTTTGATGAATTACTAGCAAATTAAAAACTGCTTAATTCAATGTTGAAATTTAATAAAGTTTTTGGGCTAGAACATACAGTACTATTAGAGCAAAAAGTTCAACTACCAGAAGCTTCAAGAAGCCAAACTAAGCCATAGCTAGCTGGAGATAACTAAAATTCAACAACTAAAGTCTTACGTTAGCATATAACCATCTGATAACTTCTAAATTATACACGTTATTGTGATACAACTTACAAAATGCCTGCAATTAATTAATAATTACATATAATGTTAGAATTTACATGAATTTAGTATATTATAACCAGGGTGATTATAGAGTAATTTAGTTATAGCTTTTAGTAAACAGTTATAGATTTTAGTAAACAGTTATAGATATTTAGCTTGGTACAGTGGCTGATAGCAGAGTGCTTTGAATTCATAAGGCGCCACTGATTTTTATAACAGAAAATCCGAGGCCATATTTGATAGTTATCTCAATTACAGATTGAATTTGCATCAAAACTTCATAACTTGTAAACTACAATGATAAATGCGGTGAACCCATAGCCATAGACAGCCACTGACTTTAACTTTTGAATGATACTAGAGAATCTGATGCCATCTTTAATAGTTATTCAATTACAGTTTGAATTTGCTTAAAAATCTAAAAGCGTCTGAACAATTATCGGTGCGATCGTTATTTCAATTACATTTTTACGCATCAAAATCCGTAAACAACTAAACATCCATATTATATGAAATATGACATGACGATAAATATCATAAACCTGCAACTATAATGAATACATATCTAAGAGATAATTAAGCGCAACTGTTATGCTACATGCAACCCTTACTATCTTTCTGAAAATTCTTCTGACGGAGGGTAGTTTCTGATATCAAGCGGTAGTACCAGACTCTTCCTACAGTCTGCAGGAAGACTAGTTCATTTGTAGGAAATCAGAATTACTATGGGTTGATTCGTAGGTGCCTGGGAGTCTGTCACTAATGCTTTGCAAAAATGCTACTACAGCCCAGGGCAGCATAGAATATAGTAGTAGACATTTCGTTGAATAATATTTTGCAAATATGTCATATTAAATGCTGGAAAAGTGAATATATATGCGGTGAAAAACAACTTATATTAGTAATTAATAATAGTGAAATAGTTCTAGTTAAAGTAACATTCATTTTATCAGTTGATATATAGTAATATTTAAGTTATATATATTTATATATCTTCAAAAATAATATTTTTCTTAAGCTAATATACCATTGTCTAAACAAAACTGAATTATATAATTATTCAAATATCATTAACTCTGAAATATTTACTTTTTTTTAAGTATTACTAACTAAGTACTACTGCCAAAACACAAACATATATATCTATAAACTTTGAAACTCAGACTTACTGCATAGTAGACTGCTGACAATATTTCCAGCCAGATAATTAGGCGAAAAAAACCACAACAAAAATATTCTGATTGCAACACTAATTCCTTCATGAACAGTTATCTAAAATAATCCCAAAAATAATGGTGTCCCACTCTCTACAGCCTAACAGTTTCTGAGAGCTGTTATCAAAAATCATTCTCTTTGTTGATATGGAAATAGCTTACTGATAACACGAGCTTTATTAGTTAGATGTGCTAAGAGTTTTTTTTTGCTCTATATTGTGTTCTATCTGTGAGGTTCTATGTTTTTATGATTGTGTTTTTTTTTGTGATTGTGGTTTTGTTTGCCACACCAATTTCTGCTGGTTGTGTAGTTGATAGTTGACATTTCTTTTCAAAATTTCATTTTAATGGAAATACTTACTATTAAGACCACTTCACTATTAATACCACCTCACTATTAAGACCATCTCACCATTAAGACCACCTCACTATTAGGACCACCTCAATATTATGACCACCTCACTATTAAGACCATCTCACCATTAAGACCACCTCACTATTAAGACCACCTCACTATTATTGCCAACTCACTATTAAGACCACCTCACTATTAAGACCATCTCGCTATTTAGACCACCTCACTATTAAGACCACCTCACTATTATGACCACCTCACTATTAAGACTACCTCACTACAAATAGAGTGTTGTTTTTTTTGCACAATAAATCCTATACTTTTTTTATTACTCGTGAACTAAATAGTTTCCATCAAAATGAATTAATCTATTTAATTTTCAGTAATAAACCTTTTTGCAATGTCAACTGTTTGACTAAATAAATCATAGTGAATTCCACTAAATATAACCTCACTATTCAGACCACCTCACAAATTGAATAAAATCATAATCCATACTATATGCATAATATTGTATTTACCTCACTATAAAACTACCTCACAATTCTGTTGAAGTTCAAGTTCATTGATATTTTACAGCACAATTACGCTAAAAATTACAGCACAATTACGCAAAAAATTACATAGCACTGTCTGACAAATATTATGTATACTTGAATGACATTAGAAATCTGATGCCATCTTTAATATTTACAGTTTACATTTGCAGCAAAACTTCACATAACTTGTAAACTACAATAATAAATGCAGTGAACCCATAGCCATAAACAGCCACTGACGTTAACTTTTGAATGAAACGAGAGAATCTGATGCCATCTTTAATAGTTACTTTAATTAAAGTTTGAATTTGCATAAACAATGGCTGATAACTGATAAATTACAATAGATACTTGAGAATATGTTGCTATCTTTAATAGTTACTTCAATTACGGTTTGAACTTGCATCAGAATCTGAAAGCGTCTGAATAATCATCGGTGCGACGGTTACTTCAATTACATTTTTATGCATCGAAACTCGGCTAACTTCCGTATTATATAAAATATGACATTACGGTAGCTGCAATAATAACATAAAACAACTTATATTACCTGTTACATTTATCACCTAAGAGTTAATTTAGTACAAACTGTCTTGTCGCATGTAGGCCCAACTATCTTTCCGCGCAAAGATTAGTGTCAGAGCTTTACTTTGCTCGGTAATGTCTCTTAGACAGGTGCAACGTTCTGTTTATAGACTTCTTGGTAAAGCGTAATAGGCCCTATGTAGCCGCAGAACCTTACCAAAATATTAATAATAATACTGTGTTATTCTTCCTTATTTTTTTGTGTTATATGACAGATTATAAATCAAATGTACTGTGGGTTAAAGATATCGTAAGACCACCTCACCATTAAGACCACCTCAATATTAAGACCACCTCACTATTCAGACCACCTCGCTTTTAAGACCACCTCGCTTTTAAGACCATCTCTCTATTAAGACCACTTCACTATTACAACCACCTCACTATTAAGACTACCTCACTATTGAGACCATCTCTCTATTAAAACCACTTCACTATTACAACCACCTCACTATTAAGACCACCTCCATATTAAGACCACTTCACTATTAAGACCACTTCACTATTAAGACCACCTCAATATTAAGACCACTTCACTATTAAGATTACCTCACTATAAAGACCACCTGAATAATAAGATACCCAAGTTTAAGTGCTATTCTTATGCTGAACTACGCAATTTACTACATCAATTTATACGAATAATTTTCTATACAACTATTATTAATAGACTATTACAAAATTCTTTTTTCTGTCTAAAATGTCTAGATAGATGCCTAGATAGATAGATTGATTGATTGATTGATATGTAGGTAGATAGATAGATAAGGTAGATAGATGGACAGATAGAGAGATAGACAGATAGATAGAGAGATAGACAGATAGATAGATAGATATATAGAGAGACAGATAGATAGATATATAGAGAGACAGATAGATAGATAGATAGATGGATGGATGGATGGATGGATGGATGGATGGATGGATGATAGATGGATGGATGGATGGATGGATAGATAGATAGATAGAGAGAGAGATAGATAGGGAGACAGATAGATAGATAGAGAGATAGAACCTAAGAAAAGGGATATAAGATGCGGCCGAAAACAAAAAATCTAAAAGACAAAATCAGATTAAAACCAATTACAGCTGGTTTGAGGATCCTCCTGCAAAATTCAAACCGATTACAGTTCATTCCCAAGACAGCTGTGTTTCCTGCATCTTGTAACGGAGTTGCACATTTGAGTCAAAATTGTGGCAGAATTTTGAAGATAAATTTGCACTATTCTGTGATTGATAATATAGTGCCTATTAAGATTATTTTAATATTTGTAGTAAACTGCATTGATTTGAACAAGTATAATGTCATTTTTATTGCAATTCAGATTATTGAAACTTTGAGGTAAAAATGCATATCTTTTTACAAATATGATATTATTCCTGGGGCAACACAGATTATTGAAACTTGGACTAAAAATGTATTTTCCTTTGCTATTATATCCTTGATATCATATCTATAGGCCTGTTACTTCGCAATTGAGATCACCTCACCATTAAGACAGCATACATTTTATTTGTATATGAACTTAATAGTGAGGTTTTATGTAGAGTTAAACCTACAAGTTAGATAACATCGCTATTAAGAATATACAATTAAAATTGTTGTAATACTGAATTCTTAGAATTCAAGCTACCTCACTATTAAGACCACCTCATCATAAAGAGCATTCAGTTTTAAAAGGTTATTCTGTATTAATACTTCTTGAGAAAATATTTTCAACGTTTATTACCGATTTTATTATTGTTAATAAGCTTTTACTAATTTATTGTCGTTTTAAAAATTTAAGACATAATTCGATACATTTTTACAAAATATAATTGTCATGTTCATAGTTATCTAGTTTTTAAGATTTAAACACTACTAAATGATAGATTAAATATCAATAAATTCCAAAAATAAAAATAACATGGAACAAAGATTGACTTATTAATTGCTATTATAAAATCTATGGTACTATTTATAGTTTTCTGGTTAATATATATTTCCACGAATAATCAATATAAACTATGATTTTATTGTATGTGTGTAACTTCACAAATAAGAATATTATACAGTCACTCTAAATATTACATTTACACACAAAATTCATATCAAATTCAAACTGTAATTGAAGTAACTATTAAAGATGGCATGAGATTCTCTCGTATCATTCAAAGTTAATGTCAGTGGCTGTCTATGGCTATGGGTTTACTGCATTTATCATTGTAGTTTAAAAGTTATTAGCATTTTTGATGCAAATTCAAACTGTAATTGAAGTAACTATTAAAGATGGCATCAGATTCTCTATTGTCATTCAAAATTTAGCGTCAGTGGCTGTCTATGGCCATGCATTCACTGCATTTATCATTGTAGTTCACAAGTTATGAGAAGTTATAATATTTGGTGTTACTGCGTGTAAATACATGTCGTGTCCATAACACCAATTTAATTGTATAGTTTTGCTGTTATGAAGCATAAATAGGTGTGCTGGAACACAAATAGACTTATCAAATGTCTATTTTCAACAATGCCAGTCGATAAAATTTCAAACTGATCAATCAAATCGGCAAAATTCTGGTTGAAAATGTTGGCTATATACAATAGTTTGGAACTACGCAAATTCCTATAAATTATTTAGGCCTTTGTGTTTATAATGTTACAATTTAGTTATTTCAATGTTGGGTGTAATTAAACTGAATGGGTTAAGAAAATATATAGCATAATTTATTAAATGTTAGATAATTTTTTCAGTTTTTAATAATGGTACACTATTACTATACTATTAAAATTAAATTATATATCCATTGTATAGCTTACATTTATTAAACAAATTTATTTCTGTTATTAGGTTCATAACTAATCAAAATTTAACATTTTATAATAACTATTTAATGAACATTTACAGATGAGAAATTTATATTAAGTCAAACATTAATTAGGCCTATCTGAAGTTTACACATTTAATGATTTTAAGTTATTTCTGTCAATGATAACATTTGCAAAAAGTGACTATTATGATATAAGATATGACTAACATTTGACTAACTTGCTTAGATAATATATATACTCCCAACTATGCGTCAAAAATGTTGCTGAAATCCCATGCAGTCGTAAAAACAATGACATTTATCAAAAATCAGTCGTGACTTTATAAATAAATAAAAAAGAGCATTAATGCAACATCGATATAACGTAAATATGACATACTTAAATCATAATTTAAAGGGTGTTATTAATAATAATCCATTTGTGTTTATCCAGTAACAATTCGTAATTGGTAATATCCGAATTTGTAGTCACAATAATGTGGTGCTGAGCCAAACTATTGCACATAGTAGGCTTGTGTTTGCAAACAGCGCTCTATCGCCCATCACCTTATGTTAACAGCTGGTCATGCATATCCTTAAACATTGTGACGTCACACGTCAATGGATGACGTCATAACAATCAATGACATTCGTGAGATCCCTTCTATTCCGAATAATCTGGCCGTTCCGAACCTTCATCCCATATTGCAGTGTGTAACTGCTTTGGGTCAACTCATTTTGCATTGGGGGGAGGTGGGTAGGCGGTGGGAAGACACTATTTTCTCGCACAGGGGGGCAGGTAGTTTGATTTTCATCAGACGTGATTTGGCTGTGACCAAATGTTGTGATGAAAACAGCTAAATGTCTTGTTCATTGCAACTAGTATGCACACCTCACTATTAAGACCACCTCACTATAAATACCATAATATAACTTATTTGATTGAATTTCACCTCACTATTAAGACCGCCTCACAAATGAGACAGAAGAAATTCAGACAAATGTGTAGTCATGCACTTATAATAAACTAACTCACTGTTAACACTACCTCACTATTAAGACCACCTCACCATTAAAGACAACCTCACTATTGAGAACACCTCAATATTACTTTAAAATAGCACGGCGAATTTGACAGATCAGCAATTTGCCAAATATTTTGTTTTATCTCAAACTTTGACCACCTCACTACTAAGACCACATCACCACCAATATTATATAGACCCTGGGATATACATTAAGACCACCTTACTATTAAGACTACTCATTATGTTATATTTTAACCCATTATTAAGACCACCACGTCATTAAAACTACACAATTTTTGGCACACTAGGGCAATTTTTACCATAAATATTAAATCTTGTTTATAGCATCGCAAAGCAGTGTCAAATGAATACAATTTAGAGAGGCGCGGGCGCGGACGTTATTGGCAGCACTACACAATCGGCTGGATCCACACTCATTGCTTTTTTGCCGCCCCCAACCTACCTGCCTTCTTCTGCCTCTATCTCGCTTAATATTTGGTCTATTTTCGATCCGAAAACACATACAGAATCAGCATGAGCTATACTAAAAGTAGAACAACAGGTGACTTTTAAAAGATTTGAATAGGGCGACGCTCTTAATGCTTTCATGACGTTGGCCATGACGTTCAAGAACACGCTTCTCTGCCTTCATATATAGTTTAATACTTGGTATATTTTCAATCTGAAAACACGTAATGACAGCTTATCACTGATTATATTTGATGACTGCAGCCTCTCCTTCATGAAAACCACCTCAAAGTTTTGATTGATGACGCTCTTCGTGACGTTGGCCACGATAATCTCGCACTAAAAACATGAACATAATCTCCTTGCTTGTGAGATTGGCATTTTGCTGAAATCTGCAATATCGCGAATCACGTGACCATTAAAGCTGAGGCTGCGTTCGCCCAGGCTTATTCGATTGTGAGATACAACTCAATTTGCTGACGTCATCAAATTATGTGTACACCTGTTGAGTCTGGACCCAGTGGAATACACATGGGGACATCAGAGGAGCTGGCCAATGCCATCTCTAGACCACGTATTTTAATTCAGAATTTAAGTTTTCCAAATCTGAGACCAGTAGCGGATTTAAGAGGGGGGAGGTTTAGAAATTCAAATTCACCACCCTCCAATTACTGTATCCGCCCCTGGAGACTATCCAAACAAATTACCAGAATTAACACACCCCCCCCCCCCCCCCGATATTAAGGCCACCTCAAGTAATTCAAGGGCTGGCTGAAATATTTATGTAAGACATTGAAAGTTATACAAATTTACATCATTCCAGAATTAGCACAATCCATGCATACCTAAAAAAAACCACAACTGACTTCATTCTTAACTGCTAAAAAAGATAATTATCAATACGATGGACTCTTATTAACCTAAGTATCTGACCCTTGACCCACATTATGACGTCATGAAAAGACCCTGAGCGATAATACAAGTAGGTTGCCATGGAAACATGATATTGATAGGACGCTATCAGTATTCAGATAGAAATTGTACCACACTTGAGTCTCTCCGGTATTCATGTTTCTGGGTCATATAAGCAAATTATTATAATATCTAATGATGCAATTAAGACTGCGTACCTCTCTATTAAGACCACCTCACTATTAAATACCACCTCACTATTAAGACCACCTCACTTTTAGGACCACCTCATTATTAAGACAACCTCACTATTAAGACCACCTCACTATTAGGACCATCTCACCATTAAGACCACCTCACTATTAAGACCACCTCATTGTTAAGAACACCCCACTATTAAGACCATCTCACTATTTAAGACCACCTCACTATTAAAACCACCTCACTATAAAGCTATTAAGACTACTTCACTATTGAGACCACCTCACTTTTGAGACCACCTCACTATTAAATACCACCTCACTATTAAGACCACCTCACAATTACGACCACCTCATTGTTAAGAATACCTCACTATTAAGACAACCTTAGCATTGAGACCACCTCACTATTAAGACCACCTCACTATTACAACCACTGAAATAAACTCTTCAACAGCTCCGAATTGTATATATATATAATTCTTTATTAGCATCACATATAACACAAAACAAAACACAGAATCGCAGCTCCATCCTGGCTATATATAGAAGCCATCCAAATAAGGAACCTTATTTATCTGAGGGCTATTTCGCTATAAGAGGGTCTCTCTTTATTAGGGGGAAAATTGCTTCAGCCTGTATTCATAGAATGGCATTAGCTTTGGCTTAAAGGTATTGGCGCATAGAGCCCTTACGAAATGGCTTCATTGTGAAAATCTACTTCATCCGAAATATGACTAAATACCAAGATATATGGATAGTGTAAATATAGAACAGCATATTATAAGAAGGAAGGAAGGATGTAAGAAAGTAAGAAAGAAAGATTGATAGACAAGCTAGATAGATATATAGCTAGCTAACTAGCTAGATAGATATATAGATAGATAGATAGTTATATAGATAGATAGATACATAGTTACATAGATAGATAGATAGATAGATAGATAGTTAGTTAGATAGATATAAATATAGATAGAGATAGATGGATAGACAGAGAGACAGACAGATAGATAGATAGATAGATAGATAGATAGATGGATAGATAGATAGATGGATAGATAGATAGATGGATAAATAGATAGATGGATAGATAGATAGATGGATAGACAGAGAGACAGATAGATAGATAGATATATAGATGGATAAATAAATAGATAGATATATAGATGGATAGATAGATAGATAGATAGATAGATAGACAGATAGTTATATAGATGGCTAGATTGCTAGATAGATAGATAGATAGATAGTTATATAATTATATAGTTATATAGATAGATAGATAGATAGATAGACAGATAGTTATATAGATGGCTAGATTGCTAGATAGATAGATAGATAGACAGATAGTTATATAGATGGCTAGATTGCTAGATAGATAGATAGATAGATAGATAGATAGATAATGTTCTACATATAGGCAATTTCTATTAAGCCTTGTGTTCTATTTTTGCCCTTAAGAATCATTCATTGTTAAGTGCGTTGCTTGGCAACCAAGGAGACGCGTACTAGCGAAGGTCACGTGACCAGCACTATTCTCCTAGACTAGTAATTTCCGGTTCCTCTAATGGCTGACCAACTAGCATTGTGACGTCACAGGGCGATACATAATGGATGGTGCAGGGAAGACTAGATTGCAGTCATCATGGCTGAGTCGGGGGAAAAGAAAGAAAGAAAGAAAAGAAAGACAGAAAGAAAAAAATAAGAAAGAAAGAAAATTAAGAAAGAAAGAAAGAAGGAAAGAAGGAAAGACAGAATGAGTCGAAAGAAAGAAACAAAGAATCAAAGAAAAGAAATAAAAGAAGAATGAAAACAAGACAATAAAGGAAAAAATAAATGAAAAAAAAAATAAAATAATATATGAAGAAAATAAGCAAATGAAAGAATGAAAGAAAGAATGAGTAACTAATTATAGAATAAATAAAAATTTAATGTGACAAGTTAAAATGTAAAGAAACAAAATTCACTAATAGGTGTGTTATGGTTTCTTAATAGCAAATTGTTTAATTGCAATCAACGACTTAAAGGCCTCATTTGCATAATGTACTTTACTTTATTGTAAACAACTTTAAATCTGTTTGTCACTTAATGGGCGGAGTTCGAAGTTGATTGCCAGCTCAGTTAGAGTAAATTAAACCAACAAAAAATACTCTTGAGCTGCATTTGGAAATTGCAAACCACATTCTGGATAGGTAGATACATAGTAGACCGATCCATCAGTCCCTACATGTTGATGTAGGGACTGATCCAAACCATAGCTTTTTTCAACTCATAAGGCATTTTTAAAAAGACACTTTTGCCAACAATGTCGATTTTAATTAATAAGACCAAAATCTGTTCCGGCAAAGCTGTAGGCAATGTATTTTTCTACCTCCGTGTGTAATAATAACTAACAAAGCTGACTTGATAATCCTAAATAAGAAAATGTTTGCGACGAAAACACGCTAAAAAAGTTGAGATGGTCACGTCGTCCTCAAAAATATCAACAGAGAAACAAATCGGCGCCAGTGACGTCAGAGGCAATAACTCATTATTAGACAAGATTTTGCGTCATTAAAACCACAGTGAATATATCCTATCGTGTTCTTATTTGAAAATGACACCTTTCAAACATATACACATACCTTGAAACGCAGTTATTGCTCATTTAAAGATGCGAATCGACTGCGTTCCACTTTGTTTACCAGCTCATGACGCAACGTCGTGGTAGCACGTGCGGGAAAGTTAGCGATTAAAAAAGTTTAAAAAGACAGAAAGCAAAAATAAAAATAAATAGAGATATATGTACTGAACAACAGTTTATAAGTTTATCAAGACTATGTTAAGAATATATCTACCACGACGCACAGCAAATTATAATATTTTGCTAAAACGATGTTCAGTCCTGTCCAGAGATTATATCTTCACAGATGGCGCTGCACTGACGTGACAGGTGCGCCATCACGCATGCAATAAATATCCTAAAATATACGATTTTTAGCTCTTAAATGTGTGAAGCAGCACTAATATAGTGGATTTCTTTTATTGTAGGCTAACAATCTAGATCAAAATAAAACGAAAACAAGGACGTTTCTTTAAAAATAACAGCAGTCAAGTTTGTTTTATCTTGTATCATGTAAGACGAATTGTGTGTGGATGATTTGTACAACGTCAAAAAATCACGGATTTTGAGAGACCTGAATTTGTACTATGATCACCAAACTTTTCTCGGCTTCTACGGTCGGATCTTCATCAACTTTGGTTTGTAAGTTTGTAACACGGCTCTAATGGTCATTTATAAATAGCTGTACCCCCAAAACTGTATAAAAGCGCAAGTTAAACAGTTTTGGCAGAATTTTCTTATTATGTGAAACCGCGCTAGATATATATATAGATAGATAGATAGATAGATAGATAGACAGATAGACAGATAGGTAGATAGATAGATAGATAGATAGACAGATATACAGATAGATAGACAGATATACAGATAGATAGATAGATAGACAGATAGACATATAGGTAGATAGACATATAGGTAGATAGATAGATAGATACATAGATAGATACATAGATAGATAGATAGATAGATAGATAGATAGATAGATAGAAAGACAGATAGGTAGATGGATAGATAGATACATAGATAGATGGATGGATAGATAGATAGATAGATAGGTAGATGGATAGATAGATAGGTAGATACATACATAGATAGATAAATAGATACATTAGATACGATAAAGAAATGTTTTTTTAATAAAGAAAGAGAGAAAGACAAAAGAAAGAAAGTAAGACAAAAAATTGCATCTTATCTTATCTTATCTCACACCTTTTTTAAAGATTTAAACCTATCTAATGATCAGTGTATCTAAAAACATAATAACTCTACTTTATACCATAGCATGATATAAATGAATGATAAGTAATTGTCTGTACTATAGAGGTTGATAACCGAGCTGTGTGTGAGTGTAAAAAGAGATCTATTCCGATTAATCCCGAGTAATCCGCTTTGAGCCTTTCCAGATACACTCCGATTGTCCCCGATTGTCCCCGATTGTCCCTCACTGTCTCTGTGGGTTTAGAGGCTATTGATTGTTCCAAGCAACTGTCATTTACAGGACTGGGTTAGAGATTAATGCCAACTTGTTCTGTGCAGTTAGAGGCTATGCCTCTGGTTATATAACTTGGCAAAAGAAAGGAGAGAAAAACGAATAATGAAATATAATATATATGGTGTCTAGGTAGACATATTGATAGGGTAGATAGATAGATAGATTGACTGATAGGTAGATAGTTACATTGATAGGTAGACAGATAGATAGGTAGATAGATAGGTAGATAGGTAGATAGATAGATAGACTGATTGGTAGATAGGTAGATAGGTAAATAGATAGATAGATAGGTAGATATATAGATAGATGGATTGAGGAATAGGTAGATAGATAGATAGATAGACTGATTGGTAGATAGATAGATAGATTGATTGATAGATAGATATTATAATTATGGTATCTAATTATATATACAAAAGAATAATGAGAAATATAATATTAGTAATATATATGTAGAATTATAACTTTTTACATATCTAGTAATCTATTTTGTTATTTATCTGGCAATCTAGCTGGGTATCTATATCATGAATATAGCTTTTGTCCTTGGCTTTACATTTTCCTCATCCCACAAAACTCCATGTTGGACTACTCGCCATCCAATATCGTTATAATATGTAATAATATGTTTTCGCATACCTCACAATATACTGCCAAAACAGGAAAAAACAAAAAGCAAATAAGCTACAACATTTTTGTTGCGGAATACCCTTGGCAAAATCAATGTTGTTCATTTTCTTTTTGTACACTTGCCTAAAATTGCCTCACAACTGTGGAGTATAACAGAAAACATTGATTTGAGGATTATTGATTTTGAGCATTGATTTGTGCATAACATGAATAGTGACACAATTTGCACAGAGCTTCACAGTTCTACAACTTGACAAATATACTTCTCTGTAATATATTTCTGTCCAACTTCTTTTACTTATTTTGGGATATGTAATGGTTTATAGATCAAAATATTAGCAGAAAGATAACTTTATCACAGTCAGAAGTAATGATGAGTAGGCAGATGTGTCTATTCTATTTTATTATATTCTGAAGATATCATATTATATTATGTCCTGATGAACAATTCCATTCATTTCGAAGTTGAATTTACAAGCAGTTATTCTATTCTATTCTATTTTATTATCTATTCTATTCTATTCTTTTATATTCTTTTATATTCTATTATATTCTATTCTAGTCTATTCTCCTATTAAAATCTATTATATTCTATGATATTCTATTATGTTCCATTCTATTCTATTCTGATCGATAAACAGTTGCATTTATTTCAAAGTTAAATTTACAAGCAGTTATTCTATTCTATTCTATTCTATTCTATTCTATTCTACTCTATTCTATTCTATTCTATTCAAAACCTGCAATGTGATAAAGTATTTGATTTATAAGAGCCATTTCATAGTTCATTGTCCAAGTAATTTTTCTTATTCATTCATCCATAAATTATGCATTATTATTCGCCCTACTGAAATGACACTATGCATTTGTCAATATGAATGATATCCTATCTTAATGAACAATATGACTAAATCTTATTTGACATTGAGTCCTGTAATATATTTGACATTAAATGTCAATAATGCATGCTGTCAAATTATCTCTGAATTCGAAGCACAATATGTGTGCATATGTACAATAACTTGGACAAAATATTGATAATCTATAATTCTTTATTTACGAATTTAACTCAAACGCATCAGTTAGGGAGAATGACCTATTGTGTTCATTGGGATTATATTTTACGTCATAGATTTTCAATGACGTCAGTAACTCTGGGTAAATAAACCCACTTGGCAAAGAAAAATGTTGATTTTAAAATGTAATAAATGTTTCTATTATCGTAATACCAAAGAAAATAACTCATAAATAATGTAATTAACTGTCCATACATGATCAGTTAGATATCTGTTTCTAAATCAAAATTCATCATTATAATTTTTCTTTCTTTTTCCCATCTTATTATTATTTTTAAATACATAACCATGTCATAAACCAATTAATTGTGTTACTATGCGAAAGTTCAGTATAATTATTTTTTTTTTTTTATCTATTTTTTTAAAAAAATACATAAATATGTCATAAACCAATTAATTGTGTTACCGTATGACCTTTTAGTACAACAGATTTCCATGGCAACAAAGCTTTCCTGCTATCAGCCACTCAAAGCCTGTTTCAGTGTTCCAGCTACGCATTAGAGCACTAAGGCAGATTTTTATTAGATTTGTATCACCAAGGTGTCAAGCAAGGATGTGGGTTGCCCCTTATATGTGACAGCAGACCACTAGCTGTTCACCTTTAATGATTTTGCGAGTCTCTTGCACTGAGCTATTGGTTTCAGTGGGAATATATAAGACAGTTACTAAAATATTGCCTCGCCATTAAGACCGCCCATAGAGCAAAATTTACTGGTTAATGGCCGACAAAAACTGTGGTTTTAATATAGTGAAGTAGACTGGATAATGAGGTGGTATTAATGTTGCAATTATGGTGTGTATCTAGTATGGGGTACGGCATTCTGAGAAAAAAAAAGACATATTTAGCTTCTTATTTCTTTTGTTTATTATGATACCATTCAAACTGTAATTGAAGTAACTATTAAAGATGGCATCAGATTCTCTAGTTTAATTTAAAACTTTATGTCACTGATCATATTATGATTGCAATAGGACCCCATATAAAGACCACCTCACTATTAACACCATCTTGGAAATAAATCCACCATATGCATTATTTTCATTGTATTTTATCTCTCTATCGAAGACAGTATATACTAGAGCAATTGCTTTCATTTCATATTTACACAACATTGTCTACCTATATAAAATCATTCCCTACATGCTATGACTGAATGAATTCAATATAAAAACGTTTTTAAGTGGCCATCCGAATTAAAAATGTCGTTAAACGGTTAAGTACAGAGGCTGTTTATAGCAGGTGACTGTCCAATACAGGTGACTGTTAGAGCAGATTTGCCTCCATATGTAAAATGTTATCATACCTTGTTCCAACAATCAACATTAAAAACTATTGTATATATAGTCTGTGATGGTCTGTGATGGTCTGTGACGGTCTGTGACGGTCTGTGATGTGACTGTGACGTGACTGTGACGTGACTGTGACTGTCTGTGACTGTCTGTGACTGTCTGTGACTGTCTGTTTATAAACACTGTTCGCCAGTATTCACATAATTCACAGAAAAAGACAAAATATTATTTTGAATCAACTGTCAGTAAAATACTAATACGTCTTCTATGTATATTTGTAATATTCTCCAGGTATTTCGCTGTTAAATGGTTGTTTTGGCAACAATAGAAGTCGGTAGGTGGCGTCTAGTACCAATGTCTTGCAAATATGCCACCTGGTGTTTCGTCTGGGTACTATTCAACAATATTGGTGAAGAAAACCAGCTTACCACAAAGATGTTAGGCATGAAAAGTAATTTTGGACTCACCTGCAATCAAAAGGAAAAACAGAATAAGTTAGTGAAAAGTTAATAAAAATACAATTGAATATAAAAGTCAAATTAAGATAATATAAAAATGAACAAAATTATACAGCATTACATAGGTATTTTATATCTGGCGTCTAGACCTATCAGACAATAGTGGATTTTCACGGAAGTTTCTCTGTGTTTCCAGCAGGTGGCTAAAAGATTATACTGCAATTCTATTGGCTGAAAAAGTTCCCACCCTTGACTGTGATTGGCTGAAGCAAAGTGCATCCAAGCAGCAGTATTTTTTAGTGTATTTTAATGTATATTTGACACTTTATCATTTAATTGATTTTTGTTATTTTTCTGAGAAAGTTATATTTATGGAATCAGTTAGTTATTACCTACTGTGTCTGAAAAGCAAAATGAGTAATAAAAGGAGAGGAAAGACTTATGTCCTGCTGAATTCAGGGCTGTTCCGTGAAAAGACTCTATATAACTGTGACTAATATTAGATTTTTCAATGCCAGGTATTTATTATGAGCAGTCTCTCTGAAATCTGAGAGAGATTAGGTCAAATGCGAGACTGATAGGAGATTGGGATCTGTAAAATACATGAATGTTTTTAATAAATAAAAAAAAAAATTCTCTATGGGTCAACTCCAGTCCAAATATATCTATTTTTTTAAAAAATCTTTTTAGTAGGTATGTTTACATGTTATTAATATCTACTCTCAAAATTTCTTTATATGGAAACTTTTTTTATAAATTATGTTATTGTATTTACATTCATTCCATTTCCTGTGGCAAATTAAACACTCCCATTGTTAAACCCAGTAGATAGATCCCACAATGTATAATTTCTTGGCAGCTGTGAGGTATCATCTCATCGTTATTTCTACCACTAACCAGATACATGAACCTGGATTTTATAAGGAGAGACGCTGTGGTAATTGACATCTCATCTTTACGTCTGTCCCTGTATAAACAGCATACGTTATTAAAGAAACTTCTATGATCAAGACACAGTAGTTTGCAGCATACACACTAGGGGGCTATGGTAGCAGTTTTTGGTAAAGAGCTCCATCTGTCGGACAAGTACTATCAATGAAACAATATCAGTTGACTAATTTATTTATAAAATGTGCTTATATATAAGGGTATAAATAACAATTATAAATAACAATCTTATTGCAATCCTAGTAATGTGAAAAATTATAGCAGGGAAAACATTAGTGCTTATTTTTCGATCATATTAAAAAAAAAATCATGAAGCAGCACAAATTGCAAAGAAATGAGTCTAATTGAAGTTTCCTATCTTCGCAATGAAATAAATTTAGCTTTCTAACCCTCACTATGGCCATTTGTTATGATCACACAAAAACAATAGTTATAGAATTATACATTGGAAAATGCAGCAAATCAATAAAAATTATTGTTTCAGTATGAGTTAGAAAGTTGGATTTTGCGTTATTGTTTTAACCAGGGGCGTCAATTTCTCTCGACGGGTTTGGGGGAGGGGGAGGGGTGCAGGTCTACTTTGTCTGTCGCACCGTGATTCTCCCTCCTGTGTACAAGTGGCTGCAGTTAAAGCGCAAACATTAGCCAAGAGGTAAAGTAATGGTGTATCATTAATGCCAAACTATTTTTACAGATAAACTTGTACTGATATGCGATATAAAGTGTAAAACTATTTTTAAAGAAGCACAAATGTTCCCAAAATATTGTGTAGAATGAAGGTTGGGTTTCATTTGTGAATTTCAGGGGCAGGGGGAGGGGTGCAAGAGGGATGATTGCATTGATCATTCCCCCCTTCCCAAAAAGTGGGGTTTATTCCCCCGCCCCCCATTTAATAATGGTTTCAACATTTCTGTCCATTTCTGTCCATTTTTTACTGTTGTCATTCTTTGTATGAACATAATGTGACCAAAAAATAAAAAAAAATTAAAATATATTTATATACATATCAGGGTATGTATCATAGCTCCAACCTATGTGCCACCAGAATGCATTTTCTCTAAACATAAAGATATTAAAGAACTATTTATAGAGCCATTGCAACAATCACACACTGTTTTATGCACTGAAAGAAATAGATCAAAAAGCATGGCCCCAGGAATATGTGCAAAACAAAGCTTTGTTTCCTAAAAAAACAATCAAAGGCTAAAAATAAGTTAGCATGAATTTAAAGATGGCATCAGAAGACATCTAATGTATCTGCAACTGTGATCAAAGTTTCTATATTTATGCTTTTCTTTCCAAAAAAAGAAAGCTTCAGTATCACTTGAGTGTCCTAGACTAAGATGAAACATAATCTTAAGAAAATATCTAACTCTGTGTGTAGCTATTAGATATTATACTGCATATGTGTATTAGGTAGATGGATAGATAAATGGATAGATGGATAGATAGATAGATAGAAAGATAGATAGATAGATAGATAGACAGATAGATAGACAGATAGATAGACAGATAGATAGACAGATAGATATATAGATAGATAGATAGATAGACAGATAGATAGATAGACAGATAGATAGATAGATAGATAGATAGATAGATAGATAGATAGAGAGATGGATAGATAGATAGATAGATAGATAGATTGCTTGATTGATTGATAGATAGAAATATATAAAGATAGATGGATAGCTTCCAGATTTTCAAGATGTTTTAATTTTACACAGTATGTAGTTCTTTGATGCTGTGTGGGGGGGGGGGGGAGGGGTTGTGCACTCGTAAAAATGTAATTCCAAATGGCTGAAATTAATTGGGGAATAAAAGGAAAACCACAACTCGTCCCAGATATGTTTTGACAGATCTCGGAGGGTGCTATCCATCAGTAATTCGTGTGGCTTTCCTATAGTAGCCGACGCTCGGCCGACACTGAGCCGACGTCGTGCCGACATAGCGAGATGTCACCCAGGCTTGCTAGAAGCGCCTAATGACCTATCCGGAAAATGACATATTGACATCTAAAAATTGACAATACTGTAACAATGTGAAAATGAATTTCCTGATTCTGGAGTATTTCAAATGTCCAATGAATGTCAAAAATGACATTTTTCTAGATTCATGGTTTATCACATCACGTGAAGAATTCATTGGAATTTTCCTAAGCCTTTGAACATTTTACATGCCAATGCATTAATTCATGTTTTCATCATTCTATAATATATTTTGTTTATTACAATATATACATGTTAATTATTATGTTATTTGCTTTCTAAACATTCATTTCATCAATGGTTTAATTTTGATTATTAAATTTCATTCATTGAATTTTTATATTTGTGTTAAAACTTTTTAACAAGGATTTTCAGCAGAATTTATAAATCATTTAACAAATTACATGATAATACATTAGACTGGCAGCTCCTTTTAATTGGTATCTATGCTGAGGCAAGTAAAATACCCCACCCATGGGGTAAATGTGTAAGATGGTGTGGATTCCAAGCCTTATCATCTCATCTCACTACATTACAGACCAGTAGCATTGAGACAATGCCTTACAATTTTGTCATTGTGAGATTTAAAAAATCTCATTTTAAAGATTTAAACAAACTTGTCAAAACACATCACTTCAGCCATTTGTCAACCTATTTTTTTTTAATAAGGTGAATATCCTTGTGATGTTCTATTCATGTGATTATTTTAGCAAAATTCCTGCAAGAAATGATTCGGAGTGATTTAATGTGCAATAGAAGGGTGGGGGCCTAGTTCAGTGGTAGTGCACTGGGCTTCCAACCACTGGGTCCCAGGTTCGATTCCCGTTCGAGCCTAAGTTGGATGGCTGTTTCATCCATCATCTCATTTCGATGGTCCCTGCCTGTCCTAATAAGCCCATCACGTTCTTGTGAATATCAATTTATCATTTCTTTTAATTCTTGTTATTTGCGAATTTCAATTTAACATTCCTTTCTCCAATCTTTATTCTGTTAATTCATTCTTTTCCATTTTCTCCGATATCTTAACACAATTTTCCAGCCGATTGTACTATCAATTACCGAGCAAGGTTATTCAACAACCAACAAATATTGGACAGTTTTATGGCCGTCTTTTATTACCCTTAACTTTGAGAGTCCTTTTTTCGGGAGAGAACATTCGGATAAATCTTCTCACGGCCCTTGCCCTTTATAATGTGATTGGGTGTTAGGTTCAGTATTCTGGCTATAAATGCCATTGTTTTCATATTTATCACAAACACAGATGACATGAGTTAGAATGATACTTTTTCTATTGTTCTTAGAAGACTGTAACTCACAAATATGTCACTCTGGATGTAACAATAATTGTAACTTATTCTGTGGGTAGCATTCATGCAATAGCTCTAATTTGATAACGGGCAAGATATAGATAGATAGATAGATAGATAGATAGAGAGACAGATAGATAGATAGATGGATGGATGGATGGATTGATAGATAGATAGATAGATAGATGGATAGATGGATAGATGGATAGATGGATAGATATATAGATCAATAAATAGATAAATAGATAAATAGATAGATGTATAGATGGATAGATGGATATATATATAGATAGATAAATAGATAAATACATATAGAAAATTAAAATTATAAGAAAATTTTTTACATTGTCACTTAAGATATATTTACAAATAGCATAGCACCATATTATATTTTCGCAATGCCATGACTTCATATACAGTCATGAATAGACATATGGAGCATTTTTCTGTCCTTCTGTGATTGCTGGCTACGTGCACAATGCAATAAAGAGTTTTATGGTCACAGAGATCTGTCTGCCGTGTCATGGACAATATTCCCCATTAAATGGGCTTTGCAAATGCTGTGCTTGCAATCTGAATTACATGGCAAACATTTCTATGGAAATGTAGACCAGTGACATTATATATTGTGTAGTCCAATGCAAGTCCCTGATTTGTATTGTATTGTATTGTATTGTATTGTATTGTATTGTATGGTTATATCATGTTTTTGTTTTGGTGTTTCAGAGATACATGTCTGAAGCTCAGTTAGCTTATATGACCAGTAATGATGAGATGATATATATATGGATTGGAGTCCACACCATGTTACACCTACACTCAAACCAAACATTATTCTCTTGGGTAATAAGAATCTTTCAAAACTTTCAAATCTGAATTGTGGTAGAAGTGATTTAGCTTAAAGTAGCATTGGATTCTATCTGGCTGCTACGCAGACCCTCTCGTGTCATTGCAATGTTATTCCTCTAGGTGGCGCTAAGCGCAGGGTGATAGTTCTGAGGGTCTGCCAGATTAGAAAACCACACCTCAATTTGCTAAATATTACGATCCAATGTCAGATTCAGCGTTATTTAAAGAACTACTTTATTCGCCGCTATGTTAAATTCAACGGGCACAGTAATTGACCTACTTTCATGCCTATCTAGCAATGTTGCGAAATCGAATAGTCTGGGATTCTATGGTATCATTCTCATGTAAATGTCTATACCTGTCCGTTGCTGTGATTTCAAAGTATTCACCAATGTAGTTTGCAAGTTATGGAAGGTTACTGTAGTAGAAGTGATTTAGCTTAAGGTGGCATTGGATTCTATGGTATCATTCTCATGTACATGTCAACAGCCGTCAGTGGCTGTGATTGCAATGCATTCGCCAATGTAGTTTAAAAGTTATGCAAGGATACTGTAGTAGAAGTGATTTAGCTTAAGGTGGCATTGGATTCTATGGTATCATTCTCATGTATATGTCAACAGCTGTCCGTGGCTGTGATTGAAATGCATTTGCCAATGTAGTTTACAAGTTATGGAAGGTTACTGTAGTAGAAGTGATCTAGCTTAAGGTGGCATTGGATTCTATGGTATCATTCTCATGTAAATGTCTAAAACTGTCCGTGGCTGTGATTTCAATGTATTTGCCAATGTAGTTTACAAGTTATGGAAGTTGTAAATAATTTTTGGTGTGGCTGTATATAACACAAGGTTGGGGTAGTTTTACTTGAACTAGCACAGGCACTAAATATATCAATTTAACTTATCATGTCCAGATTGCATTTTAAATAGAGCCAACATTTGGCCAATGTCATTATAATGTTGGGCCAACGCGGGCCTGACATTGAGCCAATGCAAAGGTCATCCAGCTGAGATTGGCTCATAGGAAAAGCACAAGCTAGGATTTGAACCTGGGTTCACATCGAGAAATAGTAAGATGATCCACAATTAAACTGAAATAAGTAAACCATAGAAAAGTACTTGTTTTACACTAAGATTAAGTGTGAAATATAGATAATTTCAAACCATTATTTTATTTGGAACCAATAATCTATAGGGCTATAAGGACCCAATTCTAACAGACTAAGCTAAAAATATATATAACTATAAGGAATTTTAACCAAATGACTAGTGGTAGTCATATACATGGAAGGGACTCGGAAGTAGTCAATATGACTATCCGTTGGTAATTGGGAGCTCTATGTGACTTCTTTTAGGTTTTCAGCATCACAACTCTTTGTTTAGATTGAGGGAATTTTGGAGATATGGTACATAATAAAAACCAATTTCAATGTCTTATGAGCTACTCGCAGTTATATATGAAGATATACCCGACTGTCAGAAACCTGAGAAATCGGTATCAAGTTTCCAATCACTCGTCCTTATCACAGGTCGCTCCCCAGTAGCGACAAAAATATTTTGTCTTTGGGGGGTCTCATCATTCATTATTATATAGTTAATTATATCTCATCCTATCAAATTTTTTTTGCAATTATCATATGATTTGATTGTCTGTCCTGGTAATGAGCAACACCGTGTTAACCTTTTTTTGAATGCAACTAAATTTATTAACAACTTCTTGTCTCTAGATGATATAACTAAGTTTACAGCAATAATGACAAACAAGGAACCTGAGTTATTAATTAGTTTAGGAAAGTTTCTCCTTCAAGCTGATGTGTAGAGAAAACCATCTCCTGTATCCACACAGTTATTAATTTAGTTTATTAGTTTATTAGTTATGATGTGCTTGTCATGTTTTGGACTTTGAGAGTGAAATGTTTTTATTAGCGGCTTGTATTTTTTTCTATTGTGTATGTGGATTTTAAACACGTATTATAAGTTAACTTGGTGGCTGGAACCTTGATTATTGAAATTTTATTGCTTTCTGTACTTACATTAATGTCTCTTTCATGTTATCTTTTAACTGAATGACATATGTATCATTTATGATATTTTACATGTCAATAAAATCTATATATATATATGAAATAAATATAAGAGCCATGTCTGTTCGTCTGTCTGTTTTAATTCTTTTTCGTACTTGAAATTGCAATATTGATGTAAAATGTCATTAAGGGGGAGCCCTCGAAAGCGACTTCTAATTAGTCTTAGAGGGACCCTCCTGAAGAATTATGTCTCCAAAATAAAATAAAAATTTGGAGTTCTGAATTCTTCATACAAAAAAGGGCGGGGGCCTAGGTCAGAGGTAGCGCTCTGGGCTTCCAACCGCTGGGTCCCGGGTTTGATACCCGGTCAAGCCTAAGTTGGATGGCTGTTTCCTCATTCATCTCATTGCCATGGTCTCTGCCTGTCCTAAATAGCCCAACTGGTGCAGAAATATAGGACGTAAAGCCCTAATCACACACACACACTCTTCATACAAAAATGTCTCTAAATTCGTGAAGTTCTAACAGACTGGAAAGGGACGACGAAAAATAATCCGACACCGACTTCTCGCGTTATCTCGGGTTTTCTCACCTAATCTCGCGTGAAACGAGAAGCAACATTGCTCAGTTCCATTTCCCAAATGGTCATCTAGTTGGTGTTAAAGCTGGATCAGAGTTTGGTAAAAACCTTTCAAAGGATAAGGAAAAGTCTGATTTCAAGGTGCTGTCATCTTTTAGAGAAAACAGAAACGAGCTTCAACTGCACTTTGTGAATTACTCGAGAGTATTTTGGAGAAAGTTGAAACGCAAAACTTCAGCTATTGTAAATCGGATCTCCGCTGGATCTAGAATGAAGGTGAACACAGAATTGGTGTTTTCAGAGTCTAATTCAAACTTTTAGTTTTCGTTTTTTCGTACACACAGAAATATGTCATTTAGTTGGTAAGTCTAAGGTGAAACTTTTTTGGAAAGTTTTTATTTTATTTTCACCAATAGGGATCTGGCTGAAGGTATGTAAATTTTAAGCATATTATAAAAAAAACAAATTCACATTTCTATATATAGCCTAATGGCAATCAGAGGGAAAAAGATCAACTAAAAGGGATGGTTTCAGGACACCAGATAAGATAGTGTAGACTAATTTCATGAATTCAAATCAATTGCAAAAATTACCTTCGTCAGTTAGATTCACTAACTTATGCACAGCACACTGTAGGGAGCACCTCACCATTCATACCACATTTATGTTTAATTAGGGAGGTGGTCTTAATGGTGAGGTAAAATACAATGTCAAGAACACAGACTAGGAGCAAAAATCAATCTATCTATCCTACTATCTATCCTACTATCTATCTATCCATCTATCCATCTGTCTATCTATCCACCTATCTATGTATCTATCCTACTATCTATCCTACTATCTATCTATCTATCTATTTATCTATCCGTCCATCTGTCTATCTATATATCTATCCATCTGTCTATCTATCTATATATCTATCTATCTATATATATATCTACCAACTACCTATCTATCTATCTATCTATCTAACTATCTGTCTATCTATCTATCTATCTATCTATCTGTCTATCTGTCTGTCTATCTATCTATCGATCTCTTGATCTATCTATATATCTATCTATCCATGTATCTACAGTGGAACCGTGTCCTTTAAGGCCACCCTTGGGGAGTTGAGAAAGGCTCATGCTTGAACAGGCCTGTCAATGGTGTAATAATAATTGTAAAGTCGGTTGTAGCAGACTGTAAACTGGTACACTTACATTTTATATAAATTAATTTTTTTTGGTAATAGTTTAATCAGCCTTAACAGAAAGGAGGTCTTAATAGTGAGGAAATAGCATTGAATTATGCTGCCTGTTATGACTGTATAATAATTATTTATATAACTCAATATACCTCTCATCTTGTGACGGATGATGCATTCTTGCCTCTTTTGGTAAGTATGATATGCTTCTATATAATCTTTCTACAAAAATAGCCAGAATTCTTCAGATTATGACCTTTCTGTGTAATGCAAAGAGCCTAAGAAGATTCACTCTGTATCCAGGTCTTTGCAAAAGTATTTTCTGGGAATAAAGCTGACTGATATCTATGGGAGAATAATGTGCATCTTCTGGAAGAGGAACTACTAGACAATGCAGACAGATAGATAGACAGACAGTTAGACAGACAGTTAGATAGATTGATAGATAGATAGATAGATAGAGAGTGAGAGATATAGAGATAGATAGAGAGATCAATAGATAGATAAATAGATAGATAGACATATACTGACATATATAGACAGACAGATAGATAGATAAAGACCAGTATCTTAATTGGGTATAGTGCAGTATAGCGGACCCAAATATATGCCCATATTTGGGGTCTATGAAATATAAAAAAAATATCGCGTTTTTTTAGCCAAAATATGTTCTAGCACAGAAGTATAATAATATTTGCGTAGCACAGCGGGGGTTTGGGGCGGGAGCCCCCGATAAAAATCAACAAAAACAATGCCTTGTCTTGAAAATGAAAAGAGCGGTCGTTTTTTGTGACGTCATTCATTGAATTCAGGGATATGACGTCATAGGCATGACCAAAATGCTCACTAAATAAGGTAATATATTTTTCCTCTTAATTTGTTAATTAAGAACCACAAATTGGAGTTATTCCAAATCGAATAACAAAAGTGCATCGCAATTTTGGTCTTTAATTAACAGCAACACTCTCATGCCCTTAATTTCCATTTGGTCTGAATAGTTACCATAGCAACCTTTTTGTTTTTGTGTTGTGTCTCTTTCTACTAGATTGTCAACAACTCTCGTAGATTCTAGCTCCGGGCGAGATTTCGTATATCCAGGAATTAACCAAACAAATTGTTTTCCCCTCCAGGATAATGCTCTAATTGGTATTTGCAATCCAGATTTCTGGATATATATTTTTTTTTTGCATTTGTTATTATTAATATGTGCAATTATGAATGGTGAATGGTGACAAGATATACATGATTACATTTTTCTGACTTTCCAGTACAAAAAAAAATCCTAGTATTTTTAACTAAGATCTGAGACATCTGGACTGATTTAAGAATGACTGCTATTTTTTACTAACAAGATAGTCAAATATATCTAACAATATATAATTAGTTAATAAAAGGCCAACAGTGTAGATAATTTCATGTAGAGCGACTTTTTTCGACTAGATAGTAGTTGCACTGGATATTGACTAAATTTGACTAACTAGTTACTCAAAATGACTAACATTTTAGTCAAAAACAGCAGTGAGAGGTTAATATAATTCTGGTTAAGTTCAAAGTGTTTGAAGTCACTAAAAAAAAGTGTTAAAGTAATTTATTCCAACTATGTATTCAAATAAATGTTCAGTTGGAAAGTTATATCACTATATAAATAAAACAAGCCCACGTTTTTATAAATATTGGAAAATACAACATTTACTGGTGTTAATGGCAGGGTGGTCTTTATATCGAGGTAAATTTCAATGGTTAGAATACAGATAATTCCATGGTCCTGATGGTGAGGTGGTCTTAATGATGAAATTTATTCTGTCCATAGTCTAATGTAAAATAGTCTTTCAACTATTAAGACCACATCACCATTAATTTATTATTAAAGTTGATTATTTAGATTTAACCAAATTATCTTGTTATTTACCTCACTATTAAGACCACCTCAATATAAAGACCACTCAATTTTACACCCTCCCCTCCGCCCAATCGGGTTCTTAACAGTAAGGTTCCACTATAAATTTTGTCTTAAATTAACATATTGCAAGATATCTTCCTGTTCGTTGCCTGGTATCCAATACGTCAGACCTTTATTACGAAATAAATATGATTTGTTATCCATAACAATTATTTTGATGTGGATACAAATTTTTGGACAGCATTATGCAAGATGCAGTATGCAGTGTAACTTCAAAACTAATATATAGACCACCTTCATTTTGAGACCAACAATTACTGACACTTAGTGACCAACACGTGGTTGTAATACACATAGTTCCAGTATTAGGACCACCTCAATATTAAGACCACATCAATCATAATATTATATGTAAAGGGTGGTCTTAATTTGAGGGTTTGACTGTATAGCAGAACGAAATATGGAATAAATCCAGAGGCTATTATTCTTTCCTTTTCTTTTTGGCATCCACATTAGATAGCAAGGAGTATTGCAAGGATATGTACTGCAGCCTGTATATTTTTCCATAGACTTGTTGACGAAGTATATCCTGGGTAAAAAGGGTGCTGTCTATACGCTGTTTCCTAAGTAGGTCTATGTATTTCTGTATTCAGAAAGACCAAATATATATCATAGACCATTTTGACGTAGAAAACATACCAAAACAAACAAGATAAATAACATGATATGACAGACCATGACCGAACATGACATAACATGAAATGACACGGCAACACATCAGATAACATAACATAATATAAAATAATAACATAACATAACATAATATGACATAACATAATATAACATAACAACATGAAATAACATAACGTAGCATAACATAGCACAGCATAACATAATAACATGACATGATATCACATAATAAAACATAACATAACATAATATAACATAACATAACATAACATAAATTAACATGATATTACAAGACACAGTGAAGTTATTTTCTATGCCAAAACAATTCCTATTTATTCATTAAACAATATTATTATTAACAGCAATAATTAAAATAACTTATATGCAACAATGTAATGCTGTGTCATTTATCTTTCTATGTCATTTACTGCTAGTCACTTTGGTCGGTACTTTAAATTCCTGTCCAGTCTTAAAAATCATAAAATTGATTTTTGAAATGAAATTGTAGACGTTAAATAATTCCTTTTCATGTTTCTAATCAGAGGGACAAAACAGTTTCTGGAGAGTAATGAACAATCTCAGTTTAATAATTCATCAGACTCTTGATTCTGATTCTGGGAAATTTTTGAGAGAACAGTTTAAGTGAAATTTAAAGCATGTTTAATTCTCTATTGTGTGTAGCGATTGATAGCTTGAGACAAACTAACTTCCTATTGGTGGGGTGTTCTTAAATATGAGGTCATTATAAAATAAATCTTCGCTATCAAGACTACCCTTAATTGGTGAAAATTGTACTGGTCCTAATGGTGAGGTAGTCAGAATAGTGAAGTGGTCTTAATAGTGAGGTGTGGTCTTGCTAATGAGGTGGTCTTAATAATGAGGTGGTCTGGATGGTGAGGTGGTTTTTATAGTGAAGTGGTCTTAACAGTGAGGTGGTCTGGATAGTGAGGTGGTCTTTATAGTAAGGTGGTCTTAATAGTGAAGTGGTCTTAATAGTGAGGTGGTCTTAATAGTGAGGTGGTCGAAATAAAGTGATAAAATACAATGGCAAAATACCCACACACATTTTTTCACTAATTTTGGTCCAATTTATTTCTATTAATGCATTTGACCTCATATTTAGATCACCTTACCATTAAAGCCAGACAAGTCATTAATTAAAGTCGACTATGACTACCTACCATATCTTTATTTCATTATTAAGACCATCTCACAATTAAGACCACTTAATTGTCAAAAAATAGCCTTAGATGGCAATGTTCTGTAGCACAGATAACTCCACTTTAAAAACCACCTCAACAGAACCACTAAATTGTTCTCTTATAATAGATTATTATTAAATTAATATTGAGATAATATTGCAAATATTATTGCATGGATAACATAGTTCATTTATCTTTTTCTATTTTAAGGCATTTTTCAGCCTGATTTCCTGGCTTTGGGTGTTTCTATGGAGAAGGCCATATGCAAACTTCTTGGAAGCCATTCTTGGAAGTGATTTAAATCTCAGGGGAGGGACAAATTAATTGCCTGACGTAATTTAGGTATTTGAGAATTAAGAAGTGAGATCAGATGTCTTAAATCTCTTAATCATTGTTTAAGGAATGTTTTGAGAAATCCATACTCTAGAGTGAGGAGTTTTCATAGGGAAAGAAGAGCATGGATGAAGAGTGTAAGAGCAGGAGAGTAGGAAATAAGAGGAAGAAGCAGGAGTATAAGTGGGGATGAGAGAGAGTTGACTAAAGATTGTATAGATACAGAAGAGCTGAAGAACAGAAGATGGACTGTATAAACGTAGTTGTAATGCTATTGGAACAGAAAAAAGAATTAATGGAAATGGGATTAAATTACACGAACGAAAAAAAAGGGAAATATAATTACGTTGGAAAGACGGTTTGCACACCCAATTAATGAGCAAGATTTTGGTAAACAGTTTTATGTTTCTATATCTTGCTAATTGGACAGCTAATTATTCATGTTGTTATTGCAGTATTGATATGATAATTTTTTCATAGAAACATATTTAATACAGCTAGATAGTAAGATACAAAAAAAATGGTTTGAAAAAAAAAAACTTGTTTCCATCGCTGTGTATACATTACTATTTACAATATTTAAAATATTTACAATATACCCAGTGGGCCCAAGTCGTAAAAATGATGTCTTTTTCTGGTCTCAAACTGGTCATGACGTCAGTGACCAATTTGAGACGTAAATGAGACGTACTTTTCAAGACGTCAAAATGACCACAAAATATGACGTCTTATCAACGTCATATTCTGGTGCTCAAGCAGACGTAATTATTTTACTTAATTTATACGTCTTTATTACGTCCATAAATTACGTCGAGAATACGTCATTTTTTTACGTCTTATCAACGTAATCTTGTGTTCATTAACATACCAATTCTCTAACCGTGAAGGCTCATACAATTTGCAAGTTACCATTTTTAGCAATTAATAAATAATGACTAAATTCACATTTAGTTTTACTTCATATAGTTAATTACAATGTGATTTCCTTGTCAGAATATATATCAATGTACAGCAAATTTATAACATAGAATTAACTTCTCTAACCAGGTGAAGTTTATCAATTGGGGTTAATGGGCTTATAATATCACCCTGACCCCAGTGCACCCTATATTATAGCCCTGTGGTTACCATTATCTGAACTGGCTGACCAATCAAAACCCTAGAAATCTTGAGCAGCTGCAGGACAGGTCACATCTTGTCAGTTAAGAATTTAAAATTCATTCAGTAACTTTGGAGGGATACTAGTGAAGTTGGATTTTAAACTTAATCTATGGAGGGATATATATACCATTAAAATTCATCACATCATTGCATGGTAAGTGAAGTTTTTTCTAACCACTGTGAAAATATGTTGCACATGCTGATTCCTATATGATTTGGTTTATATAGTCTAATTTCTGAATATATATTCATTTCAGAGAACTATGGAACTATGGACACAACTTAGCTGAAGAATTCTGATATACATAAAAATACATTTCTTTAAAACTTACTTAATTGCAGCAGTCCCATTTATAGATTTACATAATATGTGCATAAATGCATCCAATAAATGTGAAGTATCCTATTTCTCACAATAAAATAAAGTGTTTTTCTTAATTTTAAACTTGTGTGTGTTCTCTGTACATTAAATATGTCCAAAGAAAGCAAAGTTCATCTTTAAGACATCATCAGATATTGGTAAACTAAATACGTCTAAAAGACGTCATCTGATGACGTATTTTAGACGTCAGATATTGGTAAACTAAATACGTCTAAAAGACGTCGTCAGATGACGTCTTTTAGACGTCTCATATAAGACGTCATTGAAGTTTGCATATGAGACCAGTATGGGCTGGTCATAAGACGTCTTGCAGCGACGTCAAAATGACGTCAATGAGACAACTTTTGCCCACTGGGTATGCAAACAATTTACAATATTTACAATAAGTAGCATTCAGACATTCAGATTGTTATGCAATCAATGCTGTTTCAATATTTCATAAAATAATTTCCACACAGAAGTCAAAAGTGAACGACATGTTGAAGATCAATAAAACATTTCTTAACATTTAGTCACTAGAATATGTTGCTTTGTGGAATAGCTTATGCCCTAAAATAAATATAGCTGGTTGGTCAAGTGGTAAGATGCTCGCTTGCTCCTCTGAAGGACCCGGGTTCAATCCCAGGCCTGGGCAACCTTTCAGGAGCATCGTCCTAGCTAGCTGGATATCATTCGGATGAGACATTAAATTGGCAGTCCCTTGTACTCAGTGTCTATGCTGAGGCAAGTAAAATATCCCTCCCATGGGGTAAACGTGTAACATGGGTGGACTCCTCCTCTCTCTCACCTCATCAATCAACCCTTGATAATGGCATGAACTTGTCTAAGAGGGCTGTGCTTCCCCATATCTATCCATCTATCTATCTATCTATCTATTTATCTATTTATCTATCTATCTATCTATCTACCACAGCAAAATGACCGCCCCACACATTATCATACCACCCCACACGTGTTAGTTATGTAAACAATGGAATAAGGCATTCCCTCATTTCCTGTGACACTTATGGGCATCAGCATACCAGCCCTGACACAAGAATTAGTATTGCTGTTAGCTAAGTCCTTCATACACCCTGCCCTATGCATGCACAGTAAACATGTAAACACTAGCAGCTGTACTTGGCTCTTTCGCTGGCTGCATTGGAGACAGAGCAGGCTGTGGAAGGCCTATAAAGCTGTACATGCATATACTGTTAAGATAGAGCCAGCATTTTGGCAACCAAGCCTTTTTAAGCACCATGGCCTATATTATTCAAGGTACATTTCAATACTTATATTGTTCATGAAGTTCCAACACGTTCAATGCCCTATCAACAAGAATTTCAAATTCGAAAATTATTGATCATATTGGAATTCTTTTGAAGTATTGTTGAACAGGTTTTCGACAATTCGATTTGTGTTAAAGACCCCCTATTTATGTTTTAAATAGCAAAACTACAATGCTATTTGGAAATGTTATACTACTTCTGTTAAGATACAAATATCAAAATTTGGAAAAAAGATAAGAAACAAATGGCAAATTTGGTATTTAGATACATACCAAATAAATGAGACAAAATTAAAGTTGCAGCACTGTCTGTCAAATTTGCAATTTTCTAAGATGCTATCAAACAGTTGAAAATTACCTTTATTATTCAAGGCACACTAAATTTGTGTGAATTAATGATTTTATAAGATATTAATTACTTAAAAATAAATTATACATTGAGAGAAAATCCAGACCAAAACATTGCAAACACAATGGAAATGACATCATCACCATTGTTTAGTATTGTGACGTCATCACTGGGTTTGTTTACATATTGAGTTTTTGAAGGCATGAAAAACTAATATTTATATTTTTTATTGTAAATTAAAACTGCATTGTTAACCAAAAATTGGCATAATGGTAAAATATATCATTAAACAAGAAGGCAGTATTGATTTATATCATTACTTTCATGTGAAAATTTGACAGACAGTGCACCTTTAATATCCTGTCATTTTCTCTGAAATTGTATAATAATTTATATACACAACATCACAAATTGCTATTTTTTTCTGAATTCCAAAGTTTTCTGTCTGAAGACTTGTCAATACACATGGGCAAAACCTAGAGAACCCAAATCTGCCTACATAATACTGCAGGTCACAGAAACTGGGTAGCTATGTTTACATATGCTGATCTGGCAGGCATAAAAGTGGCCTAAAGGATAGCCAAAAGAATAGCTCCCACATACTAATTACAAATGAATAGCACTATGTAAGATAGATGATCTTATGTGTTCTATGATATGGAGGTGATTTTCATGTGTTCAGAATATTGAGTCGGATGATAGTTAATAAGGTGGGAACGTTTTGTTATTGGGATAGATAGATAGATAGTTAGATTGATAGATAGATAGGTAGATTGATAGAAAGAAAGATAGATAGATAGATAGGTAGACAGATAAATAGATAGAAAGATAGACAGATAGATAGATAGATAGGTAGGTAGCTGGTTAGATAGATAAATAGATAGGTAGATAGATTGATAGATTGATAGATAGATAGATAGGTAGATATATAGATAGATAGATAGATAGGTAGATATATAGATATATAGATAGGTACATAGTTAGATAGGTTTTTTTTATTCTAAGAACTTGCGTACTATACCTTCCACCCACACATATACAAAAATAGAAACAAAATGGCTTTAATTGCAGAAAACAATGTTCCAATCACACGCAATCTTCCAAAAACACAATCGTTTAGACGCTATGACGTCACAAAGACAACTGTGAACACCCTGACTTAACTCAGCTGGAACTTAAGAACATCTAAGATTAGTTGGCATGGCAACAGGAAACGCAGCAGCGCCACAGGAAATAGCGGCGACCTTTGATATATTCACTTCAAAAAATCCACAGGAAACAGGGAACACCCAGGTGGACCCCAGCATGCTGTTGATTGCTGTGGACTGAATGAGTATAGAATTATGGCGGAACTTCACTATTAAGACCAGCTCACTATTAAGACCACCTCACTATTATGACCACTTTACTATTAAGACCACCTCACTATCAAGACCACCTGACTATTAAGACCATCTCACTATTAAGGCCACCTCACTATTAAGACCACCTCACTATCAAGAATACCTCACTATTAAGAATACCTAACTATTAAGACCACCCAACCATAAAGACCACCTCACTATTAAGACCACCCAACCATTAAGACCACCTCACTATTAAGACCACCCAACCTTTAAGACCACTTCACTATTAAGACCACCCAACCATTAAGACCACCTCACTATTAAGAACACCTCACTATTAAGACCACCCAACCATTAAGACCACCTCACTATTAAGAACACCTCACTATTAAGACCACCCAACCATTAAGACCACCTCACTATTAAGACCACCCAACCATTAAGAACACCTCACTATTAAGACCACCCAACCATTAAGACCACCTCACTATTAAGACCACCCAACCATTAAGACCACCTCACTATTAAGACCACCCAACCTTTAAGACCACTTCACTATTAAGACCACCCAACCATTAAGACCACCTCACTATTAAGAACACCTCACTATTAAGACCACCCAACCATTAAGACCACCTCACTATTAAGACCACCTCACTATTAAGACCACCTCACTATTAGTACCACCTCAATATGAAGGAAACTTTACCATTAAATCAAGACCACCTTACTATATACATCACTACTAAGATCAACCAACCATTACAGTTTGTATTCAAAGCAGGTAAACACAATTACCTTTTTATGATTATATATCTTCAAATTACCTTTTATATTATCTTCAATTTATCATCAGGGACTCCCCACGCTTTTTTTATGTCATAATTGTAAATAATGTGTTGTGATGCATTTTGAGAAGTTAGATTTTATTACTTCATAGATAGATGGATAGATAGATAGTTAGGTAGATAAATAGATAGATAAACAGATAGTTAGATAGATAGACAGATAGTTAGATAGATCCATAGATCAATAGATAGATCAATAGATAGATAGATAGATAGATATATCTAATAAAAAATAATAATTTTTGTTTAATCTTAATTTAATTTTCTTTCTTTTTATTGAAGGTGCCACCATTACAGCTAATGCTCAGGTGGTTTCCTGATGGACCTATATTTATAATATATTACAATTCATAATTAACATCATGTAAATGTCTTACTGTATAGTAATTTGTGTACCATTTCTATCAAAATAAAGTATAGCTAGATAGAAACATAGATACATAGATACATAGATATATAGAATTGAAGTCAGACAAAAATATGACAATAAGGAATATAACATGGGGCATTACAAGAATCTGCTTTCTCTGCGGTCTAGCAAGTAAACAACTGTGAAAATCAGTGCAAGCTATATGCCGTACTTGTACTGAGTGAATTGTCTGCTTTTTGCCCTTCTTCTTTTATCTCTAGACTCGGTGAATTTTTACCTTTCTCTCTTAGCAGCTTTTATTACAGTATTCGTCAGACAGAGCCAACCAGAGTTGGCTTTCAGTTGTAGAATCTCATCTAAACACAACCTGACTACTAAAACCACCTCACTATTAAGTTCATATGGATTATATCTATATTCTCATTATCCCAATTAAATACTACCTCATTATATAGAGCACCTCCCACTTAAAACTTTAGATCTATTGGTTGAATAATTTGTTTGGTAAAACATTGTTGTTATTTTTGTGCCTTGCACTCGGGTGTCTATGCTGAGGCTAGTTACAGACCTCACCCATGGGGTAAATGTGCAAGATGGTGTGTGGACTCCCAAGCCTTATCATCTCATCATTACGTCTGCCTCTGACAGCTGGCCATTAAGCAGCATTGAGACTTTGACATTGGCATAAACAGTTATTACCAACACACACGAAGTTAGTTGAAGTAGTCACAGTGGTTCATGCAAGGTGCTGACCCATTTACAAACAATTGACCTTTGACCCGCATGCATATTTAATGAAGTAGCCAATGTCAGGAGGAAGCTGTAGTCTACAACTGTCATTGTGCTACACTGCAGGTGACAGGCAAAGAGCCTCTGTCCATGTTAATGAAATTGTTGTGAGCTGGTGACGGAGAAGGGAGGTATAGACTTGGTAAAGCTTGGAGGTCTAGCGGCTAAGTGATTAGTTTGTTGGTACACTGGCAGGTTCTTCCCAATGTCCCGGGTTCCATCCCCGGCCTGGGCACTCTTCGTGAGCTACATCTAATGGATGTCGGTTGCATTGAATTGGACGGTACTCTGTATCTATGCAAGTAAAAGACCACACCTATGGGATTAATGTGTGGCCTCCAAGCAGCCTTATCATTTTATCATTACGTCTGCCTCTGATAGCTGGTCATATAAGCTGACTAAGCTTCAGACCCAGTAGCATTGAGAAAGATACAATACACAAAATACAAAACATCATATAAAAGATACAATATTATCTATAAAACATGTTTAATCTACTGGAGTTTGAGGTCAGTGCTATAAATAGCTAGGGGTGAAATAGCAGCATAGCAGAATAACTGTCAATGGCCAGTCACCATGTGCTCTTGTCAAAAGGATTGTCAAATTATGGATACCATTGGGTTTATTCATCTTATTGAGGCAGAATGATGACATGGGGCAGGTAATCTAGCTATAGAAGACAAAATATGAAAATGTCCAGCCAACTCCTCACAAGGAATACTGGACCTTTAAGATACAGAACTTTCCATCAAAATGGTCCAATAATAGTGTATTATTGCACCAGTCATATTAATAGGGCTTAGCTGTTTAAAATACACACCAAAATGGATTATTATTATTAGCCCTAAGTTCCCCAGTCAGAATGACTGGGTCACAGTTTAAGCAATGTTAAACACTGTCGACACCCAGTCGAAATGATCTGCCACGTCCAGTTCATAATAAAATCACTCCATATACATGGCCAAATGTGCCACGTGTGTTTTCCATGAAAATAATTAACCCATTGAAAACGCATGGTTTTTGCCTAATTATAATAAGGTGAAAACCATGCGTTTTCCATGCATTTATACGAATGCATGGAAAACGCACGTGGCACATTTGGCCATGTATAGCTCACCATATGCAGCATACCTTTCTACATGATGCGCAAACATTCGTGGCTCACTGCATGTCCGAATCACTTATATACAAGAAATAAAGCCGACTAATTGACATATTTTGATTCCCCACGACCGCCATGTTTGAGTTTGCCGCACGTGCGAGCTAATTAGGTCAAGCATTGGATGTGACATCCACTGTGGTTGGCTAGAGAAAGTGAAAGTTGATCTTCCATTCATAACAGCAGCATGGTCATCCAGAGCTAGATTATTAAAAGTAAAACTTCCAGTACAAGTAGATATATTTTTAAGTAGTGACTTAATTCTATCTAGTTTGCAAAACATTAATAAGAAACTACTTGTACGGTGCCAGTTGAGTTTGCCTGGATACTTTTTATAAACTGGTCTAATTTTTTTTAATATAAAGTTTCTAATTTACAGTCCTGAACTAGGCTGACCCCTAAATGCAACCATGCAGTAGACATGTACAAACACCAAACTTAGTTTGCACTTCGACATTTCAAAGATATTTCCCTAGAGCTAGATAATTCTCTAATTACAGGAGGTGTAAACGCATGCTCTCTAGATAATTATGTGCACTTCACAGGGATTAATATCTCATCAGCACAACATGGCTACGTGGATATATCTCCATTATCGCTCACATATATGTAGGCAGAACTTATTTTGATAAAAAACAGAAACTTGGAAAGTTAGGAAGAGATTTTAGTCGTGCATATTAAGATCAAAATAACACATGAAAGCACAGCAATAATTTTTACTGACAAAATGAAAAGGCATCGAATTTAACAAAATTTGGAATCTGAATGGATAACATAGATTTATATATTCAATTTCTCCTCTCCTCTCCTCTCCTCTCCTCTCCTCTCCTCTCCTCTCCTCTCCTCTCCTCTCCTCTCCTCTCCTCTCCTCTCCTCTCCTCTCCTCTCCTCTCCTCTCCTCTCCTCTCCTCTCCTCTCCTCTCCTCTCCTCTCCTCTCCTCTCCTCTCCTCTCCTCTCCTCTCCTCTCATCTCCTCTGTGTTTGTTATGTAATGCTCAACATAGTTCTATCAGACAAAAGGAGAAAAAAAGCTGGGGAAAATTCCAACTAGCTCCTGCTACCTTATAGAGAAAGCAGCAAAGGCTAGAAACCCTAGCTAGACAACACGACTGAAACATGACACACGGAATTAGACACACAGAGATTCTGACACATAGAGAGGACCCACTTTGTGTCAAAATCCATGAGTATCATCTAACTTCCTCTAGCGTACATTAGTAGTGTGTCCATTTCACATAAAGCCTGTCTCCTGCAGTAATGAATATTTCAGTTCCTATCAGGGCCTTAAAACGCTATATTACCTTATTACATTACCAGGTGTTGACAATATTTTGTAATAACAGCACTAAAGGTCATAACAAAGGCCTGACTCTATAATTAAATTGTTATTGTGTTACATGTATCGTGAGCATAAATACATTAACCTACTTATTAGTGATAAAAAATGCATTATTTTGACATACTGTCTTTCCTGCTGGCTGGCCTGTACATTAAAATACAGCAACACCAAAAATTATTCAGATACTTTTTCACCAATATACAACCTTCCATAACTTGAATAATACATTAGCAAATACATTTGAAATCACAGCCTCAGAGAGCTATTGCAATTTACATGACAATGATACTATATTGGGGTACAAATTTAAAAGAAATTCTGAAAATGTCTCAATACTTTATAATGTGACTGTTTGCATGGTAAATTCCAACAAAATGTATTGATATGATAAGCTAAATATTTATATTGTTTCATGTTTCAATTGGACAGTAGAGTCAATAAAGGAGTACGTTCACTACTACAAGGTCAGTATTTTAACCAAATTTACCAGCAAGCAAAGGGTGTTACGAAAATAATGCAACTCATTCTGCTCCTATAGTTGTTTTGTTCAAGTATTTTCCAATGATATCATCTAAATTGTGGTCCTTGAAATGTTTTACCACTGAATTAGCATTGGGATTAAAATCAAGTTTTTTTATTGCCAACAAAATTCAAGTTTTGAAATTGTCCGAGACTCCGAATGTTTTCTGATCTGTCTCAACAAACTCAGCTGAACTGGTGAGTATCCCACGATAACACAGCTGCACAAATAACCCGTAAAATAGTGAAAAAAGTCAGTTCTGATTTGCTAATTTACCAAGTTCACAATTGTCAGAGGGTGTAATAAGGCTTATCGTCCTGTATTTCTGCACCTGATGGGCTAATTAGGACAGGCAGGGACCATGACAATGAGATGAAGGATGAAACAGCCATCCAACTTAAGGCTCAACCGGGAATCAAACCTCAGGACCCAGTGGTTGGAAGCCCAATGCGCTACCACTGAGCTACGCCCTCACCCCTCCCTATTGTCAGATGCTGCCATTCAGACACCCCTATTATGATGGCAGAGGGGGTGAAGACTTCAAAATCCTAGTGGCCAACACAGGGCTCCGTACAATGTACACTAGTACAGACATGAACAACTTTTTATATAACATTAAACATATTGTTATGTTTGATACCTTAATATTCACTGTGAAGTAGAGAGCACTTGTGATAATGAAGACACTACTGTGACAAAATAGGTGATAAGGTGATTATTATGATCCAAGCATTTTACATTTTGCCTAATCATGTAATTTCAAGTCAGTTCATGTAAATTTATGACACATATATAGATCCATACAACATATACTCGCATATAGTCGATGTCGATCCAATATTGCTAAAATAGCTTTTACGTCAGGCAAACGTCGGTTCAACCTGGCATTCTGACCGGTCTGCTTCAAGGAGGACTGGTGTGCCCAATGTATATGTCATATGTGTACATTCAGAAAAAGCTCTGTACTCTGTTGAATTCGCCAAGAAAAATAAGAAAAGAGCTCACCTATAGTATATTTGAATCCATCTAACTTCACCACGCAAGCTTTACGTTTGATCACAGTACAGGTGCTGGACGGCACAGCGCTGTCGGACTGCAGTTTTTGTAAAGGAGGATGCGCCCTGAGGCACCCCTCATCTGGCGGTTTAGGAGGTTCAAATACCTCATCTCTTTCACTATCCATTTCCAAATCGACATGGCTGATTTCAATACTTAATTTCGCTCCGTTGCATTGAGTATCATCCATAGTATCCGATAACGTATCGTCGCTCGATGACTCCGTATCGTCCGTATCCTTAAGGACGAGTACGTCATTACTATCCATATCCTCTCTATCCATTGTGGTATATCGTATCAGTTTTCCTGGTCAACTGTATCCTTAATAAGTATCATTGCTGTAGATCCAGTTTCTCGATCGGTACCGATGTCCACGGTATAATCCGGTTATCACGAAACAAATCGCTTTAAAAGTTTTCACTTTTGGCACCAATGTTACTATCTGTAGTCGACATAATTTGTTTATTTTCACAACGCCAAAATCTCTGAAGTATATCTAATATAAATAGAGTTCACATTAAAAATAGATGTGTGATGAAAATAATATGTTAGAGACTGCAATGCAATATCACAATTTTTCTTTAACCAAACTTCAAGTGATAATACACACGGGCTTCACAAATACTGATGCTAAAAAATCATGGGAATATTAAATTTGTCCCATGACTTCCAATATTGAATCACCAATGTAATGTTACGTAATAAATGTACGTCCAAATATTGATGATATTCTCCCGTTATGTATATCCATACATATGATGTTATGTGTATTTAATACACTTCTGTGATGATATACATGGCGTTTGTAAAATACATTCACTATAATTATGAATGTACGCGTTAATCAATAAATTTTCAGTACATTTTAGCAATTTATCATGTGGTTTTATAACACATATTTCATGTTTTTTATGTTTATAATTCAATTTTATACCACGTACATCCGATTAAATTCACGTAATCTGTACTAGCTCATAGTATGATGTTCAAAACTCATGTGAACTTTTTTCTTCTTTTTGAAAGCCATCAATAGTACATGAGTACATTTATATTTGAATTAATTTTCAGTTATTGAATCATGTTTTTGGAGTTTCAAAGCCTCATTTTTCTCTGTTCATGTCAACCGTAATTGTTTTTTGAATTGAAATGGACAAACAATAGTCATCCATCCATAGTCATCCATAGTCATTCATAATCATCCATTTGACCATAAAGACTTTCCACTCTGAAAGGCATGATTTATACATGTGTCATTTGCTTTGAAGATATTGACAGAAATTAATGAAATGGGGGAAAACAACAAAGAAAAAACATGCCACAAAACTGCAACTAATGTAATTTGTAGTTGGCACCATGTTTTTCTATCTTTTTGTAGCTCCATAAATTGAATTACACATAAATATAGAAACATGGAAACTTAATAAAATGTTGACTAACTTAATCGTTACAGGAAAATATTATGCACACTATGCCTGCCATAGACCGCCAACAAAATAGAGTCTTTTCACTGAGAAGCCTTGAATTCAGCAAGACATAAGTCTTTCCTCTCCTCTCATTACTCATTTTCCTTTTCAGACATAGAAGGTCATAACTAACTGATTCCATTGATATAATTTTGTCAGGGAAATAACAGAAATCAACTGAACGATAAGATGTCAAATATACATTAAAATGTACTAAAAATACTGCTGCTAGGATGCACTTAGCTTCAGCCAATCAGAGTCAAGGGGGGGGGGGGAGAGTTTTCAGCCAATAGAATTGCAGTATTCTGTCGTAGCCACCTGGTGGAAATACAGGGAACTTTCCGTGAAAATCGACTATTATTTGACAATTATTCTGCCAAGCTTGAATATTGCAACATTTTATAAAGTGTTTAAGAATTATTTTGATATTACATATTTTGCAAATACACGTATATCCCTCAATTTGAAAGTTGTGTTAGGTCAAAGTAGCTCTTACGTGCAAATGCAATATTATTTTCTTCATATTATGCTAACAAATCCATGTTTCATGATTTTTACTTTTAACATTCAAGTAATAGGTATCCTAATCCAAATATGATGATGCAACATTTTTGAATATGGCATCAGATTCTCTAGTATAATCATAACTATTAAAAACTTAATTAATACATTATTGTGTTACACGTTTTACATGATTACTGTTTCAATATCATCATCATCATCATGTGTCTGAATTCTTTTTGGTTTGACTGTAATCAGCATGACAGGAGACTAGTTATTAATCAGTTAATAACTTAGATAAACATTTTTAAAATCCACTCATTTGTTGTCAAACCAAACAATCAAATGCTATACAACTTAATAGTCTAGGTAAAAGGAATTTCATCAATATTATCTCAGCAAAAAAAAAATTAAGAAAAAAACCCATTACAACATTATAAAAGACTGCCTCTACACAATATACTGGACTCCAGAACTGACCACTAAATAACACGATTAATCATCGAAGCCAGACGTTCGACAAACTTCGTTAGTGGTCGGTAAACTTCGTGGAAAGCATTCGGGAGTGTTCGTAAACATTCGGGAATATTCGTGCCTGATGGCAAAATCGTGTGTCACATAAAAAAACAAAACATGATTAAGTCATGCATCATTTAATGAACATGCTCAGCTAATGTTTCTGGATCATTTATGAAATGTAGTGGAACATTCTGTTGTGTTTGTGCAAAGTTATACTATTTCTTGTTATGATTCATTGATTGAATTAACAATATCCTATCCTGTCCTATCCTCTCCTATCCTCTCCTATCCTATCCTATCGCGATACTGATTAATTATGTATGAATTAGATTGCTCTCCTCTCTTATCCTATCCCATCATATCCTATCCTATCCTATTTAGATACTGATTAATTATGTATGAATTAGACTCCTCTCCTCTCCTCTCCTCTCCTCTCCTCTCCTCTCCTCTCCTCTCCTCTCCTCTCCTCTCCTCTCCTCTCCTCTCCTCTCCTCTCCTCTCCTCTCCTCTCCTCTCCTCTCCTCTCCTCTCCTCTCCTCTCCTCTCCTCTCCTCTCCTCTCCTCTCCTCTCATTATTTTCAAACTTTTCCCATTATATTTTTATAAAATAATATGTGTATAAGTACTTTTAAATAGATTCGTAAAAGAAAATTTAGAATCGGAGTTTTTACATTAATTTTCCTGTATGATGACAGCCCCTATAGGTTACACAACTTCTTTAATAAGAATTCGCACATCTTCACTGCTGCGCAGAAAACAGCAACATTTGCATATAAATTGGCTGAAATGTCCTAGACGTCGGTGAAAAACAAGAAAAAAAACACACACACAAAAAAAACAAAACACAAAATACAAGAAAAACACAAAAGAAACAAAAAATCACATCTTACTTAAGAGATCAGTCTATCAGGCAATTTGAGAAGGTAGGCTTAAAATTCATTAATATTTAAGGCATTATTATAAAATGACGAAAATCTCTCAAGAGATTGATAGCAAAAACTGTAACAATGCACTTGTTTCTTTATATGTGTCTGTCAGTCAGTCAGTCAGCCAGTCAGTCAGTCAGCCAGTCAGTCAGTCAGTCTGTCAGTCAGCCAGTTTCTTCGAGTTCATTTATGTTATAGAATCAATTGTTATGGTATGCTATTTCGTTTAATTTGTCTGTCTAAATGAAACCTTAATTTGAAGATGGTAGTTCGTTAAGGACAAAAATGCCTTAAATACTTAAAAAACCCCGATGTGTATTGTAATACCAGGATGATTTTAATACAAATAATGTAATTTAGACCGCTAGAGGTGACCTGAAAAGTGAGGTGGTCCTAATAATGAGGTGGTCTTAATAATGAGATGGTCTTAATAGTGAGACGGTCTTAATAGTGAGGTGGTCTTAATATTGAGGTGGTCTTAATAATGAGGTGGTCTAAGAGCGAGGTGGTCTTGGTGGTCCTATTAATGAGGTGGTCTTAATAATGAGGTGGTCTTAATAGTGAGACGGTCTTAATAGTGAGGTGGTCTTAATAGTGAGGTGGTCTTAATAGTGAGGTGGTCTTAATAGTGAGGTGGTCTTGATGTTGAAGTGGCCTTATTAGTGAGTTGCTCAAAGCAACAGTTTCACTCAAAAGTTTCAGCAATTTTCTTTTTTTCCTGTGTTGTAACTTCTATAATTCTTAACAAGCACGAATGCCTTGACTTATGACATAATAAACTTGGTCTGGCTTTGATATATTTCTTGTACACTTCGGTCTTATCCAGGAAACAGCTTAACGAAGGCAATAATGATGTTCTTTTCATGATGTCACAATATTCGTGTCATGTGTGACGTCATATGTGACGTCATTAAGGCCTTGAAGCCGCCATGATAAAAGACAAACAAGCGCAGTGCAAATTGGACTGGCCTATAATGATAGAAACACTTGTTGCATAACACTCGGCCTAATTTATACTATTCCGAATACATTTTTTTTGGAAACTATAGATAGAGGATTATATATAATTATATGGAAAGTGCAGCCATCTAAGGCAAGTTCTTGCCAGTAGAGAGGATTGTTTGTTGAGGTGAGATAAAGAAGTCCACCCATGTGACACATTTACCCCGTGGGTGGGATCTTTACCTGCCTCAGCATAGAAATGGAGTTAACTAGTATATAACCACTGACATTAACCTTTGAAGGATACTGGAGAATCCATCTTAAACTAAAAAACCTACAGTTAGAATTTACATATAAACAAATATCTGACTTCCAGTATTATGTAAACTACAATGATAAATGTAGTGAACCCTTAGCCATAGACAGCCACTGACATTAACTTTTAAATGATGAATGAGAATCTCATGCCATCTTTAATAGCTGTTACTTCAATTACAGTTGAATTTCCATTGTAACTTATCATAACTTGTAAACTACAATGCAATGAACGCACAGCCATAGACAGCCACTGTTGTTAACTTTTGAATGATGCAAGAGAACCTCATGCCATCTTTAATAGTTACTTCAATCACTGTTTCAATTTGCATCAAAACTTCTCATAACTTGTAAACTACAATGATAAATGTAGTGAACCCATAGCCATAGACAGCCACTGACATTAACTTTTGAATGAAACGAGAGAATCTCATGCCATTTTTTATAATTACTTCTATTGCGTATACCTCAAAATCTCACAGTAACTGAGAAATGTTTGGTGAGAGATTACAAAATATGTAGCATCAATGTACACCACATTTAAATATCAAAATAGCGATTTAGAAGCATGAACATGCAAATGCATCATTTACTGTTCTGAAATATTCATATAACGGATATCTTATAATCCTTGATAAAGGGCTACATTCAGACTATTTTGACACTGAGGTGGCTTCATGATTACAGTACTGGTCAAAGTTATTAAATCTTCTGAAAATTCAGCATTTTTTTGTATGGTGTGATCAAGTAACAAAAGGGGGTTGCACAAAACATTGAATCTGTTCTTGCTGCAAAAATAAGAAAATATAATTCCATCACAATAGTCTGAGACTTGCATGTAGCTCACATGACCCTCTGTTTAATTGCATACTTTTTATGATATTAGTTTTTATAATATCAATAACTACTTGAATTTGAACAATAAATATATGAACTCGATCTTCAAAGTATTCTAATAATGTTGACTCTCTCTCACCTCATCAATCAACCATCGATAGCGGCAATAACTTGCCTTAGAGGGCTGCACTTTCCATATCTATCTATCTATCTATATTTCAAATTTTCATTTTGGATCAATATGTAAAAAAAAAACCTTGTGCAAAACCTACCTCACTATAAAGAGCACCTCACCATTAAGTTCACTGTATAATGAGGCTCAACGAGTTAGTAAAACAGGTTTTTTAGGTATTTGTCCGGACAAACATATCCTCACAAATTCTTTGAAAGCTCAACAATGACCTGTGTGGGATACCACTGTCCCTTAATTATGCCATAAATTTGAATAATCTTCAATTTTGCAATTTCAAATGCCTAGATTTCATCAGAGGAGGTTCCACGCTTGGACATGAAATCAGATTTTAGGAAGAAGAAATTTGATGTATGGAAAAAAAAAAAAGGGATTAATTTTGTTTATAAAATAAAGATAATGCAATACTTTTAGTTGCGGAAAAATTCATACTATGACCACCGCGATATAAAACCAATAAATTTGTAAATAATTCTGAGATATATCGGTGTATATACTCGCATACGCTATATATTTCACCAGCCGTCGCTCCTGATACCATATAAAATAGAGAATGCATGAGATAGTGTCTGTATTTTAATGCGTATATGACATTCTGCATTTCCAGGAATATCGCTTTTGTCTTTATTGTGGAGAAACTTTCTATGGAGTTGTATATGGCACTAGTAACAAGATATAGTCACACAAATAACAATAATTCAGATGTTTTGTAGACTTTCTAGAAGTTTCTGCATCCCATAACTTGTCATACAGACAGCCACTGACATTAATTTTTGAATGACACTAGAGAATCTGATGCCATCTTTAATATTTACTACAATTACAGAATAAATTGCAGCAAAACTTTTCATAATTATAACTCGTAACCTACAGTGATAAATGTTATGAACCCATAGCCATAGACAGCCACTCACGTTAACTTTGAATGGTACTAGAGAATCTCATGCCATCTTTAATAGTTACTTCAATTACAGTTTGAACATGCATCAAAATTTGAAAGTGTCTGAATAATATTGGCTAGACTGTACTGCACAACTGAGAAGGCATTTCACAATGCCTAGTACTGAAACCGATACATAAACAAGCTTCCCCCATTACTGGCGGATCCAGCTCTGCCTCAATGGGGGGGGGGGGACTCTAGTAGGAGGGGGCGGGGGGCAAACCCATGACTGAAACTGAAAGAGGTTCCCTGTCAGTCTTTTCAAAGAAAAGTTAAAATAATTAAGGCTGGTAGGGGGAGGGGGTCATGGTCCCCCCCCCCCTGGATCCGCCAATGTCCTCTATTGTTTGAGACCATTCGCCATAAATCATAAACCAATAGTGCATAGTCATCACTGTGAGATTCCACTTCAATCTAAAATACACTTTGGTTTTTTTAGATCTGCCTTGAAGCAATGTATCATTAGATTGAATTTGCGATTTCCTACATTAGGCAACATAGTCATACATATCAATTGATACCATGTTTTATGCAACAGTAGGTGATGTAATGTAGTGATTATTGCAAGATGAAATGAAAGTTAGCATGTAGAAATGACATTAAAGCTAAAATTGCTCCATAAATCTATGAAAGCTAGGCTACATTAAAAAAAAAAACAGGCTTTAAATTGATGCAAGTCACCAGATTGTTGATAATATACACTACCTCGCCATTAAGACCTCACTGGTGTCTTATTGCAGACTTTGTCTTATATGTGAGGTAAACTTAAATGGTATACAGCTACTAGGCATAACATAAGCATGATAAGAAGTCATATTTACTCTACTCTACTCTACTCTACTCTACTCTACTCTACTCTACTCTAAATCTTCCATCTATCTATCTATCTATCTATCTATCTATCTATCTCTATATCTATCTATCTATCTATCTATCTTTGTTTAACTAATTGACTGTCTGAATTATTACCTAAGTAACCAAGTAACTAACAAACTAACTAACTAACTACTAACTACCTAACTAACTAACTACCTACCTAACTAACTACCTAACTAACTACCTAACTAACTAACTAACTAACTAACTACCTAACTAACAGTACTACACAAAGCTTTGACCTTCAGGGATGAGAGAAATATTGCATTACTAGGAACCCATTTACTTCTATTTCTTAACAAAAGCTTTGACAAGAGTTTTCCATAGATCAAGTGCACTTCCTTAATGCATGCATCAAAAAACCAAAGAAAACACGCACCGTTTTTATGCAACAAAAAGCATACACATCCAGTTTTCTAGGAAGAAAAAAAAACACACATATTGATCTACACATTAGAGCTCTGGCCACTTGTTGCAATGAAGTGGAGTCACATAAGGACATACAGTGTAATTCAATATGCCTAATGGAGGTGGAGGGCTGTTTTGGTGCAGTGGGTAGAGTGGTTGTATGGCTGTACTCTCAGGTATGGGTTCGAACCACTTTGTATTCTGGAGTAAGCTGGGATTATTTTCATATTGTGGTGATTCTAAATAGAGACATGTCAATAATGATCTTATGAGAGATAGATAGATAAATAGATAGATGGATAGATGGATAGCTTGGTAGATAGACTGATAGATAGATAGATAGATAGATAGATAGATAGATAGATGGACGGATAGATAACCAGATAGAAAGATAGAAAGATATATAGAGAGTTTTGTGGATAGATAGATAGATTGATAGATAGATAGATGAATAGATGGATAGCTAGGTAGATAGACTGATAGATAGATAGATAGATAGATAGATTGATGGATTGATAGCTTGGTAGATAGCTTGGTAGATTGACTGATAATTAGATAGATAGATAGATATATAGATAGATATATAGATAGATAGATATATATATAGATAGTTTGGTAGATAGATAGATAGATAGATAGATAGATAGATAGATAGATAGATAGAAAGATATATAGATAATTTGGTAGATAGATAGATAGATAGATAGGAAGATAGATAGATAAATAAATAGATAGATAGATAGAAAGATAGAAAGATATATAGATAGTTTAGTAGATAGACAGATAGATTGATAGGTAGATAGATGGAGAGATAAATAGATAGATAGATAGATAGATAGATAGATAGATATATAGACAGTTTGGTAGATAGATAGATAGATGGATAGTTAGATAGATAGATAGATAGTTCACAAAATTGCAGTTGTTCAAAAAGCTATTTCATCATTCTATTTAGCCCTTTACATTTTTCCAAATTCTCTAATATCAAATTGTCGGCTGAAAATCAAGAGCAGTGAAGCAGAGAGATGAAAGATCAACAACTCGGATTCCGACGTCTTCATTCTATCCGCAGAAAGCTTTCTTGTGAAATTGAGCGGCTGAGATTCCACTTTTACGAAAACTGATGATCATTTTGGGAAATGGGAGAAGGCGAAAACCGAAGTCTCACTTCACACGAGATTGAGCACAAAAAACCCTAAACAAATTGAGAAGTCAACGTGGGATCAATATGTTATCTATCACCCTCTGTGACCATGATGTCAAAAGATAAGCGCTTTTTATTAACCGCCTAATAACAAATCACCATTTGATTAACATGTTATGCAGTGTACATTGACATAAATGCTAGGACAATGTAAGCTGAGGCAAGTAAAAGGTCCCACCCGAAGGGGTAAATGTGTAACACGGTGTCGACTCCAAGCAGCCTTATCATTTACCATTACGTCTGCCTCTGACAGCTGGTCATCTAAGCTTACTCAACTTCAGACCGGGTGGCACGGTGGCACTGATTTTTACGTGATGACCAGGTGACTGCCTGACTGAGTAATTCCATTTCTCAGTACATGAAATGAACATTCGGCACCATTTCATGAACCCACAAAAATATGGCTATGGAAAATAAAACTCACATTTATGCAGACATTTATTGTCTCTGAGATGCAAGCGCAGCATTTGCAAAGCCCATTTAATGGGGAATATTGTCCATGACACGGCAGACAGATCTCTGTGACCATAAAACTCTTTATTGCATTGTGCATGTAGCCAGCAATCACAGAAGGACAGAAAAATAATTTTATATCTCTATTCATGGCGGTTTTATGAAGCCGTGGCTTTGGTATATTGCAAAGTTACTTTGATTATATGGTGATAGAACTGTTGAGCAAAATTGACATAGATTTTGTTCAATTTATAATTTGTTCATCTGGTAATATTGTTCAATTTATAATTAGTTCATCTGGTAATATTGACTTTATAGGTAATCACACCAGATCAATTGCGAATGCTTCCTCCCTGATTATCTTCACTGTCATGCTCCGAAAAACATATAGCACATTTCAAAACAATACAACCTACACATCTGTGCAATTAATTTGTTGATGGGTTACGTATTGGCTGCAAAACAGAATGTAGACAAGTTTTACTGCATACTAAGTCAACCTCATATTCCAATCATTAAAATTTACCTCACAGTTCTCAAAATAAAAGAAACTATTGTGATGATAAGTTTGCTTCAAATGGCTGTTTTCGAATAACCTTGCTTGGCAATAGTTAGTACTATAGAAATATGTTGTAATCTAATATATATCCAGAATATGTAACCTTAATTAAACATGAATTTGCAAAACAGAGTATTAAGTATAGATTTATCAACACCCTTAATAATATGTCCATAACTTACAGAGAAAAACTAGAAACACATAGTTTAGATGGATTTAAGAAATATGTGAAACATAGCACTGTAGCATCTTATTCCGCAGACTGCAGTATTGAAAATTGCTATATTTGTATAAATGTTCGTCCTACTGCTTCTTCATAATACTTTTCAACAATATATTCTTTAACTTGAGATGAGTAACGTAGATGAAACTACTAATGATAAGAGTAATTTCAATATTGTGTTTGATTTAATGTTCACTATGTAATATTAATATATCTCTCCAGGTGGCCTCAGGCTAACGATAAAATATATTTATCCTTGTGAGGTCTTCTTGCGAAACAAATGTTTATAAATGAAAATATGAAAATAAATTGTAATTTTTTTTTTGTTTGGCAAAATAAAAATAATCTGAATCTGAATCTGAATCTGAATCTAATACCCAGTTACATTGACCTGACATTGAATGCTATCTGTACAACAGCATTAGCAATGAAGTATTGTCATTAAACACGCCAGATTCCATAAAGGGCAAAGGCATGGGCCGTGAGAAGATTTATCTGAAAGTGCTCTCCGGAATCAAGGACTCTCGAAGTTAAGGGTAATAAAAGACGGCCATAAAACTGTCCGATATTTGCTTGGTTGTTGAATAACCTTGCTTGGTAATTGATAGTACAATCAGCTGAAAATTATGTCGACATTAACGAGAAAGTGGAAGAAGAATGAAATATTGAAATAATAATATTGAAAAGAAGATCAAATGATAAAAAAAAAATATAAATTGGAATTCACTAATTTGAATTCTCGCCTAGCACACTTGATGGGCTTCACAAAATGTAAGCAAGCATTTAAAATTACACCACATACTTATACCAATCATTAACATTTAGCTCGAAATTCTAAAAAGAAGAATGTAACGGGATGATTAGTTTCCAAATGGTTGTTTTGTAATAACCTTGCTTGGCAATTGAAAGTACACTCATCTCGCAAATGGTGTTTAAGGGAAAAAGGGAGATAGCAAGGAAAGTGGAATGAGATTGAAGTACAGGGTGCGGCATAAAAACTTGCACCAGCAGCTGCTGCTACTTCTTTTGCTATATATACCCTTATTGACAGTGATCGCATGCAGCTGCAATCATACACATGAAAGTAATAATAGTCCTCAATTATCTTCATGAAGATATTTTCTCGTTTCCTCAAGAATTATAGATAATATGGATCTAACTATAGCACATGCACACTTATCACACCTTCAGGTCATTTTCACCTCGGCCTTTGCAATACAAGCATTAGATTATGTCACTGATCATACAGATGTGTTACAGACACCTGTCTTGACCTTTGCTCCCACAAATGGGGCAAATAGATTCATTTTTAATAGAAAGGTAGAGCATTGACACCTTTGAGGCGGAGAGTGCCAATCTGGGTTCAGGTCAATTTTCTGTCTTTTCTGTCTAATTAACTGGCCCATCCTTCTAAAAAAATCACGTGATTATTTCCAGATTAGTTGGAGATTCAAAAAGTCGTCTGGAATGCCATTATATTTCTCTGTTTCAATTATGTGACCTTGCTGGATCAAAACTGGAACCAACCTTCTTCTCATGATATATATATATGCACATATAAAAACACTGAAGGAGCATTGTGTACAAATACTATATTTTCTTGGGCTTCAGAGGTGTGGTAACTAGGAAATCTCTTAACATGTAAACTAGAGACACCATGCAAGCAGACAAAATCTGACTTCAGTGATATATTTCCCTCAGAACAAGCCTTGTGGCACGCACCCTCTCAATAATTCAGACACTGAGATTGTCTGACGCTTTATATCACAATGACCAACTGCTATAGCCCTGGTAAAACTTTAAAAGACCTCAGAAGCATTTGAGTAACCTAGAGCTATCCCGAAAGAGGAGAAGCCTGGTGCAGTTCTTAGGCCGCACCCTGTATGATGCGAAGATTATAAAAAAACAGGATTGAAATAATGAGGTCAATATCAGAGAAAATTATAACAAAGGGCATGTGCATATAATTATATATAATAAATAAGTATGGGAGAAAACTTCGCTGTCGAGAACGAACAATATTTGGAGAAATGAGAAATTGGGACGACATGGAACTAATGAGGTTATTATCGATTTAAAAAGATTTCGCATCAGCATAATGAACCAAAAAAAGGCAGAGCATTGATGGATTAAGATTACAAATTAATGGATGACAAGAACCAAAATTTATTCTGAAAGCACTGAAGAAGCATGACAGATGCAATGCATAAACTGCATTTGAATTGCGCTGGCTGTGCTTTTACCAAAGGAAACATACCATTAGTATGCAAATGTTTGAAGAATGACACAAATGTACATCCCATGCAATAGGACAGGGACTCTGGTTCATTATAAGGTCCAGAGAGTGGGGTTTGAACCCATGCACCCACAGTTACCACATAGAGTTCAAGCACAATGCAAAATCAAGTATTTTGACACGGTACTTAACCATGATAGATTCATTACGTTACACATATTTAGTGTGCCTTAATAAAAATAGTTGATTTTCAATCATTTGATGAAATTTTAGAAAATAGTCATTTAGACAGAAAGTGGAGCTTTAAGATAACTGAATAGAGATGATATTTCTTAATGAGATCTTTTTAAGGTGAGAATAAGAAAAATTACACAGTGTCATATATCACTATGGCTTCATTAATAACCTCAGCCAAAAATAATAATTACTGGCATAATTTGCAATATGATATGCCGAGGTATTAATTAATATCTTCGGAATAATACCTCACAGTTTTGCAAATATCACAGAAATCTTACATATCGAATTTAACAAGAAACCTGAAATATGGCGTTATTGAAATCATTTCCAGTTACCATGGAAATCCTTCAGCTAGGAATGTTAGACTTGCCAGTAAGATTTCATTTTAAATCTCTTCTTATCTTACGAGAGAGCTACTATAAGATAGTCCTTATAGCGTTATGTTCCTTTTTGATGAAGTAATATTCGCCTGTCTCCTAATGATCATATTTTGCAAGGATATTTTGATATAAAAGTATGACATTTTGCCATGGAATGGTAGAGTGACTAATGACAGAATGACTCACCCAGGGACTGACTGGCTGATTGACTGACTGATTGACTGACTGACTTACTGACTGATTGATTGACTGACTGATTGACTGACTGATTGACTGACTGATCGACTGACTTACTGACTGATTGACTAACTGACTGACTGATTGACTAACTGACTTACTGATTGACTCACTGATTGACGGATTGACTGACAGACTGATTGACTGACTGGCTGACTGAATGACTGACTGAATGATATAAATGATGATTGATTTATTGATTGCTTTATTGACTCACTAACTACTGATAACAAACTTATTGACCTTAGACTGACTGACGAATTAAATGACTGCCCCACAGATAGAATTAATCTGACTAATCGAGTGGTTTAAATACTACCAACTGCTGATTAAATCATTTGGTTCACCTGACTAACAGTTTGACGGATTGGCATACTTTCTAAGTAGGCAAATGGAGATTTACAATCAATCAATCAATCTCAATCAATCAATCAATTCTTCCCCGTCAACGTTTTACATAACATCTACAATCAGAATCCCTATGGAAGTGTTTTTGCTATGGCTGTGAAGCATATTGCAATCTTCACTCATATGTTTCAACCGCCCTGTTAGCTGGAAGGCCAGCCTGGCTCACTTAGATAACTCTATCCAATGACTTGAAACTCTTCATGTGGGGTGATCAGGGCTACAGTCCAAGGAAAAACACAGTGTACCTCATCAATTGCTGTCAGCAGAAATTGGCCAAGGGTTAAGTTAAGAGCCTGTTTGTGCTTGTGATTTTCATCCTCTTTGTTTATAAATTGTTATTTATTTGATTATCTATACATATTTACTTACTTCAGTGGATATTTAGTATTTTGTTGTCAATATTTTTCCCTTCTTTCATTTAATCGATTTTAACCATTCCCTTTAGCTAAGTTATTAATCAGTCAGTCAGTCTGTCAGCAAGTTAGTCAGTCAGTATGTCAGTCAGTCCCATCTATCTATCTATCTATCTATCTATCTATCTATCTATCTGTCTATCTATCTATCTGTCTATCTATATATCTATCTATCTGTCTATCTATATAATTATCTAACTATTTATCTACATATCTATATATCTACATATCTAACTATCTGTATATCTATTTATCTGTCTATCTATTTATCCATCTATCTATCTATCTATCTATCTATCTATCTAGCTATCTATCTATATATCTATATATCTATATATCTATATATCTATATATCTACATATCTATCTATATATCTATATATCTACATATCTATCTATATATCTACATATCTATCTATATATCTATCTATCTATCTATCCATCCATCTATCTATCTATCTATCTATCTGTCTATCTATCTAGCTATCTACATATCTATCTATATATATATCTACATATTAACCTCAAAATGGAGTAAGTTCAGTTAATTCCAAGAGTAGCCTTAATGGTGTATTTTATACCATTCCCTATCTTGTAATTATCACATACAAGTTATCTTTAAACTCACCATATAATTCTCTTTCCTTACCTACTACTTTCAAGCCACAAGTCACTCCAATCTGTTCTACTCTATCATCTAACTTTGCCAAAGTTAAATTCGGCATTTAATCAATTATTGAAAACTTTCCATGGTCCTATCTCAGCTGCTTTGATAAGCCCAACACATGCGAAGAAAAAGTGCTTAGATGCGGTTTTGTATTTAGGTAATGTTAAGGTCTATTGCTGTATAAATTGCTTTGGTTGCAAATGCTAGATGCATACGTGTAGAGATTGTACTGTTTGACCAAACATTATAAAATATTTTTTTCCAGAATTTACAAATTAAACTGTCGTAGAAGTGACTTAGAAAGATAAAAATATCGTTATATTTTAACGCAGAAACCTGGCAATAAAACTCACACAAAGACCAGAATTATATTATGCAGTGGTTGAGCATTTTAAAGGGGCATTAATACTAACGGAAGCAGTCTTAAAAAGTAGGTGATCTATTAGTGAGATTGATTCCAAATTACGAAATTTTATTTGAACTACACATTATTCAATAACAATAATTATTAAATAAATAAATAAACAAATAATATGGTCGTGCTGCTAAAATATTGTGAAAATATATGAATATTTATAAACAGGGTATAAATATACTATTGAATTATACATACAAATATTATCATATACTGAAAATGAAATATTTGGAGCTGTCAATAAACAAAATCACTTTAATATGATTTCTTAATATTTGGATGTTGAAGGAAAGATTCAAATATTCTGGGCAATAAAAATATTTCAACCTAACATGATACAATAACTTTACAATTTACATTAACTTGACCCAAACAATAATATTGTGCTAATATTGATGCCAAATACGATCTATTCTTATCTCCTCCGAATTCCATTAATGTCTGATTGTTCTAGATAAGAAATTAGGTTAGCCAAAGATAACGCACCGTATGACATTCCATTAATGCTTAGCTACAAATAAGTATGTGCAAGGAATGTGCTCGATAGAATTGTTTTATTATTGTCAATCACTGTTAATATTTAATTAATTATCTTAACAACATATACAATGCTAAACAGTTTCAGTATTAAAACCACCTCAATATTAAGACCAAAGGTTTGTTGTCGTTAAAACAGGGTTGAACTGTACATATGTTTTTAAAGCAAGAATAAAATATATAATTCCTATATGGTTTACCATCCAATATGAAAATATAGACAATATAAATGTTGATTTTTTTATTTAAATTTACTTCATTTTTACTCTTTACATTTTCTCAAGACTATATTGAACAAATCTCTTTGTTAAATTTAGAATGCATGCAATCTTTTTTGTCAATTTAATAAGGAAAACGTGAATAATTTACTAATCAATCCACTGTTATCATAGATTTGCAAAAAAATTATAATAATTGTTTGTAAAATCAATCTGGATTTTTTCGTTGTGTCAGTTGATCGATCTTGCATTACAAGACTAAAATTTCGTACTATTATTACACAGGAGACTTCATCATTTATTTATAAATTATATAATTATATAGGCGATTGCATTTGAGACAGATATAGCCAACTACATCCATCCAATTTTGTGAAAATTGCAAGGATAATAACTCAATTTGTTATATATATGAAAAAGGTGCAAACTTGGCGTTGGTAATAAACTCATAAAAATATCTCTCATATTTCTTATTATATAAATAATTTCATTATTCTATTTCTGATAAATCTGGCAATATGTTGTACTCATAATAAGGCTTCCAAATTGAGAATATTAATATCACATCTAGCGAGAAGTCGTGTTGACATTTGATAATATATTATGTCATAAAAGACAAATTGATACGAAATTACTGGACAGGGGAAGCCCCATAAAAACTTGGTTGACAAATTAGCATGTTTTGCTATTATGAAACTAGCTAGTGTAAGTTCATGTCATTTTGGGTCAAATATGTTATCTATAAAAAAGCGATGTATGCTCTTAAAGAAAAGACAAAGTCTACAGTTGGCTATCTACCAGCAAAATTGAGTATCAAAATGTTTGACGCATATATATTACCAATACTTGAATACAATAGTGAAATATGGTTCCGAGAGAAGCAAATTGAAGCTCTCGAGAAAATAAAAGTTTGTTTCCTTAAAAACCTGCTCAGTGTTAATTGTCAAACTTCAACACTTGCCATTCTGGCTGATACAGGTAGATTTCCACTGATAGTCAGACAACATGCTTCAGCAATAAAATTTCTAGGCAGGCTAAGGTCTAATACATGCCCCTTGCTCTTGCGTAGCTGTTACGACATTCAGACTAAGTTACATCAAAGAGGTTTTCCTTGCTGGCTAACAAGACTTTATAAAGTCACAGAAACTCTAGATACAGATTCTGACAATTCCATCATAAACAAGCACATTTTATCCTTGTTCAAAAAGGCTCATACTAAGATGCTCACTAAGATAAATGATAGTATGCTAAACCCAAAACTCAGAACATACAAAACATTCAAGAATGATATTCGAATAGAGCCCTATCTTAATTATACCCTACCCAAATCCGTCTATTGTAATATAGCACGTTTTAGACTAATCTCACACAATCGTCCTTATGTTCCTGCAGATGAAAGAATTTGTGAAAAATGCAATCTGAACAAAGTAGAAGATGAATTTCATTGTTTAATGAGGTGTAAAAAATGGAATGATATCCGCTTAAACTTATTCCAAATTGCTTGTAAATGCGTCAACGGCTTTACTATTCTCGATCCAACAATTCTTACAAATATCAACAACTAAGAACACTAACCTTAACTTTGCTCTTGGTAAATTTCTACAGGTAGCATTAAAATTAGACAGTAGAATATAAATGCTTTATATAAATAGTAATTTAAATGTCTCCTGGAACTGAGTGGCTGGCGGCATTGACAAAACTGCTTCCATGTGTGTGTGTACGACTTTGTTCATTTGTATATTTGTAAATATCTACTATTGTATGTCACTTCATATTGTATGTCAATATTCCCATCTCATATTGTATGTCACATGTAGCTAAACAATTCATTGTCAAGATTGAATTACTGTTTAAAAATTGCAAATTGATTTTACTGAGCTATGTTGCTTTATTTTATTTGCGCTTATATTAGTACTAAATTGGCACCTATTTACCTAACATACATTTATAAAATTTAAATGTTTATTACAATTTTGTCAAACAAAATGTAAATCCATATCGTTCATAAATATAAACTACTAAAGCTAAAAAAATATATCAATTTACCAAATAATAATATAAATTCATAACGTAAACAATGGTAAAATATATTCATACAAAATAATATCTATCAAACAGATAGAGTATATAAACATGTGCTGCTACCCCAGGGACTATACATGGCCAATCCAGCTACTTGTTGGGGACTAGACTTTGTCAGAAAGCTGGGAGAGTCCTAGGACTATCACTTGAGGCCACAAGTGGATCAAGCTGAAGCCCAGAACGCTCGTGACGTCATCATGACGTGTATGACGTGACGTTTTACGTTCTAGTCTGTCACTGGTTTGTCAACATTGAGAGAGACAAAAAATATAGATAGAAAATGCAAGTCTAGAATGCGCTAATTACTGTACATGTAATGTGTGATGATGCAAGGTTAAAAGTGTGACGAATGGTGTGGACTCCAAGCATTAGCATCATTACATCTGACTTAGGGATACATAAATATCATAGGAGGCCCTTGACGCTAAATTTAATGACATTGATAGTGAGGTGGTCTTAATAGCGAGGTAAAATATAATTGAATTAGTGGACACTAAAATAAATATTCACTTGTGTTTTGGTCATAGTTTTACATAAATGTCATTGAAAAATACAAAACAGATACAAATACTACAAAAAAGTGAAAGCCCATCTTTCTAACCCATGAAAACCCCTCTCTGTTTAAATTAACTTGAAGTTTCCTATCTCGCAATGATATTTTTTGCTATATTTTTATAATTATAGCCATTTATTAGTCTGGTCACAGCAGAAATTACAATGGAGAATATAGCAAACTTCAATTTATTTTTCTCCCAGAAGTGTTTTTATCAGAGCTCTAGAATGTTGGGCTCAGACTTGTTGCTCACATTTCTGTCAATATTTTACCGCTCCATGCCATTTATGAAAAAATACATTTATTATTGATCCTAGTATAATAAATTAATAACGTAGCTGTCTAAATAGTGAGGTGGTCTTTATAGTAAGGTAGATGAAAACTGTGAATAAAGACTGGGTCTTAGACTCATATGCTGTAGTCTTAATAGTGAGGTGTTTTTTATAGTGAGTACACGTTAAATCAAGGTTCCCTATATATTATATTCATTTACAGATTAGTGAATAAATAACAGAATCTAGCTACAAAGCTGCCTTAAGTTGATGCCTTGCTTAAGGTATCAAGTGCTAGAGTTAATTTGTATATTAGATAGTATATTAGATAGTACTTTTATCATTTTTGTTGTGTAATCATTGATTTATATTATTATAACTTTGGTATTATCATTCATGAAACATTGGCTAAGCATGTCAAATATAATACGATTAATCCCCAAAATAAAAACTTAAAAGATATGTACATTATTTTATGCAATTACTAAAAATCTACAACTTTCATATTAAAAGCATAATATCAATACCTTAATTCAAACCCCAGTGTGGTATATCCAATGTATATTTAAAATGACGATGATAACTCCAGTAGCTATGTTAAATTTATGGTAAAATGTCACTTTTCTGCGTAAATAAATAATAATAATAACTTGAAATTGATAAATTATTCCATAGATATTCCCTTTCACTTATTTTTCTTATGAAAATCCACGTAAAGCGATGTTTCTTCACAGCACAATGTGCAAATGATTCATCTTTAAAATCAATTAATAATGAAATTTATAATTATGAATTATAACTATCATATGTCCCACGTCAACTCGTTAAAGACAATATAATGTCATAAAACTGTAAAGTATTGACTGTTAATATATAATAAAAATACGCAGTCAAAATACAAATATATCCATAACTATACCATAAATAATTTGGTAAAAATCCAACTCTTAATTAAAGGTTAATACAAACATATCTAAAGCTGATCTCAACTAAAGTTATCCATAGCTGTCCGTAGGGTATTCCCGAATGTTGTCTGTGAAATAGCTAGTTCTGAATGACAGCAAAAGGGCTGCTTCACACGGCTCAGATGTGCAGTGCCAGCAGCCCACAGAAAAGATGAGTTTTGAGGGAGGGAGGGGGGGCACTCCCCCTGAAATGGAAATACTAAAACAAAGTTCTTGTCGACTTCAACTAGCTAGAAATCTATTATTTCTTGTAGATTTTAATAGTGATGGTTGCATTAAAGCTATGTTAATTTAATGCCATTTATTTGTAAGCAGGTCAACAAATTATAGGGTTAAAAAGAAACGGAATATAGGTTTCATAATTATAATGGTCTATCACTGTATATAAAAGATGGTGAAAAAGCTGGTTCCAGTGTAGAGTGATGTCTCAATGCTACTGGGTCTGAAGCTTAGTCAGCTTGCGTGACCAGCTGCTGGCAGAAGTAGTGATGACATGATAAGGCCACACCATTTACACATTTACTCCATGGGTAGGGTCTTTTGCTTGCCTCAGCATAGCCACCGAGCACAAGGCACCTCTAATTTAACGTCTCGTGCGATTGACATCCAGCAGCTGGGATGTGACTCGTGAAGAGTGCCCGGGCCAGGGATCGAACCTGGGACCTTCAACTGTGGAATTGCAATGGATTATGCTTTAACCAATACACCACTCAGCTGCCTAAAAATAGCCATATAGTGCCTACTTACTTTATTTACAATGACACCAAAGAATCAATACATTTTGCAGAGGTTAATTGTAGTAATTCTAATCCAGTCTAAATTTTAAAAACACATTAAGGATTTCATGCCAAAATATCTAGTTGTCACATGGATGGATGGCACAGTGTATCATTCTCACAATCAGGGAGACCCTGCCCTGTGGGGTAAGGTTTTCTTGTGTGTGACCTTTGAACTGAAACTGTGCTTAAGCAATCAGAAGCCACGCTTTAAGCAATCAAATATTCATGAACTTCCCAATGTCTTGAAGGGGTAGCCAATGAGAGGCCAGGGGTCAAAGGATATCAGAGGACAATTAACATAAATTTAAACATAACATGAAGAAATGTAAATTTAAGGAAATAAACTCCATAAATATTCATAAAATGACCAAAATACTAGATTTTGCCAGGCCATAGGTCAATGTACTTGTATGTCAAAATGGATGCAGTACATTAGCCCAAGTGAAGTTGCGGACTGCAAGCTACTATAAGCTGTTTTGCCCAAACTGTATACAACTTTGCAAAAACAAGCTACAGCCAGAAGAAGGCCATATCTAAGCATAACAGGGTCTCTAATACATAGGACTCCTGGGCCTCAGGCTATTTGCAAATACAGTAGAAACCTCGCCAATAAAACAATTTATAGTGAGAAGGATAAACGCATGGAAAATGCATGGTTTTTGCCTAATTAATATGAGGTGAAAACCATGCGGTCTTAATGGTGAAATGGTCTTAGTAGTGAGGTTAATTTCTTTGGCGAGAATGGGGTTTGGTTCAAATTTAGTAGTCTTAATAGTGAGGTGGTCTTAATTATTAGATAAATTGCAACAATGAGAATATTTCAGCAATCGTAAAAGCAAGGTGGTCTTAATTGGGAGATAAAAAAAAAATAAATGAAAATTTTTTTTTTTATTTAAACAAAACTTGACAAATACAATGTTATTGCTGTGAGACACTTTAGTGATGATTTTCTAAATAAATAATACATGGCATAATCTTGTATAACAAGGTCATGCTATACCTCCAGCGATATTATCCCATGACTTGTTTTCCCTGTGCATATAACTGGTGGAAAGCAATTTCTGGTAGGCCTGGCCCAGCAATAAATTGTCATTTGCCCCTGCAAACCACTACAAGCAAGAAAACAATAACAGACCAAGCTCATACAAGTAATTCTCTCTACTGTTCTGCTGTATGAGGTGAATATGTGAACAGCCAAGTTGGCACCTAAAAGCTTTGCTCCTAAGTTCGCCTATCTCTTACACAGTAGTTTTTTTATGTTAGGCTGTTTCTTGTAGAATGGAAATGAGAAAGCTAATACGTTCGTCTATTTGTGATACTGGAGTTAGTTAATTTTTTCTTCATCAGCTACATCCCAGTTTTTCTTCATCAGCTACATCCCAGTTTTTCTTCATCAGCTACATCCCAGTTTTTCTTCAGCAGCTACATCCCAGTTGCTGGATGTTGATCGCATGAGACGTTAAATTGGGAGGGTGCCTTGTACTCGGTGTCTATTCTGAGGCAAGAATAAGACTCCTCCCATAGGGTAAATGTATAACATGGTGTCGACTCCAAGCCTTATCATCTCATCATTATGTCTTCATTTGGTAGCTGGTCATATATGCTGACTAAGCTTCACCCAGTAGCATTGAGACTTTGAGACATTGAGCCATTGAGACATTGAGCCATTGAGACATTGAGCCATTGAGCCATTGAGCCATTGAGCCATTGAGACATTGAGCCATTGAGACATTGTTTGGTTGTTTGATTGCTTTTATTTTCAAGAGAATTGTCTAAATATTATCATTCTGGGTAAAGGTCAACTCGTACGAGTAGCAGCCTGATTAGCTACTATAAGCAGATGTAATGATGACATGATCAATTTGGGATGTGCATTTCCAACATGGGTGGGGGTCTATTCCTTGCTGCAGCACAGACACCAAGTACAAGGCACCAACAATTCAATGTGAAAAACTGGGGCTTTTTTTAAGTTCTTATTTTACCCTTGTTTTTCATACAAACTTGGAAATATTCTTATTAGAAAATATATATATAGAGCCGCAGTCATTTTAAACCCCAATACAAGCATATCCACATCAAAGTATGCAAATTACTCATAACTTGTGATCTATAAATATTTATCAGATTTAAAACACAAAATTATTAAATAATCATATAGATTTATACATATTTTTAAATAATTTAGTCATATATACCTTTGTATATAATTTTTTTTATATTATTATATTTTGTATATGGGAGCAACTTAATATAGTTTTATAACACTGTTGTTTCCCTTCTCGACAATGAATGTATTATAATTATTATTTATATACTTAACTGTATGGGCAATGTATTGTATCAGTGTTAAAGTGTATGACTTATGTGTCAAGAAAAACTAAAAAAAACCTTCAAAAACTTCAAACTATCTTGTGATAAGTGCAGCAAATCCATAGCCATAGACAGCCACTGAATCTGATGCCATCTTTACTAGTTACTTCAATAAATCAAAAATATCTGAGCGTCTTAATACTTTTGGAGTGACTGTACACATGGCAGCCTCTGCATGTCAATGGAATCCACGTGAAATTACTACACTGTATTTTTATCTAACATACTTCCTTGTGCTAACATAAATGGCCTGTATCTTATACTTAGAAACAGCCCCAAATTGCTTCTAAAAGCCCTTTCTTCTAGCATATCCACATGACTGACAGGCAACGTTACTTAACAACGGTTGACGTACGTCATTACGTAATAATTACGTAATTAGCCAAATGGAGGCTTCGAATGACAGCCTGAGGGAGGGTTTGTCACAGTCCCAGACAGCAAGATGTGTTGTCCTATATACAAGAGAATGTTTGTGATTACCTCCTAGTTACTATACGTTGCATTATACAGTCACACCAAAAATTATTGCGACACTGTTTGAATTTATGAACATTTGAACTGTATAGAAGTGATTTAGCTTTAAGTGGCATTGTATCCTAGTGTATCATTCTCATGTATAATGTATATATCAATAGCTGTCAGTGGCTTTGATTGCAATGCATTTGCCAATGTAGTTTACAAGTTATGGAAGGTTACTGTAGTAGAAGTGATTTAGCTTAAGGTGGCATTGGATTCAATGGTATCATTCTCATGTATATGTCCACAGCTGTCAGTGGCTGCGATTGCAATGCATTTGCCAGTTTACAAGTTATGGAAAGTTACTGTAGAAGTGATTTATATTAAGCTGGCATTAGATTCCATGGTATCATGTTATGGAAGGTTAGATATTCGTGAAAAGTTGCAAGCGTCTAAATACTTTTTGGTGTGACTGTATGTGCTACTGAATTTATTTCAATAATACAATTATGTAGACAAGGTCTAATGTAAATATTCTAAAATTTATTATTAGGCCTATTCATGCAAAAAATCATAACCAGCTCCTCCTTGTTTATTGATTGTTTACGTATGAACTATCTAAAATATATATTGCCTAAAATATTTTTCAGAATACTTAGCCCTAATTCAGTAATTGGTGCATGGTAACAACATAAATCTCCATAGTCTGTGGTGCTGAGTTCTTATGTATCATATGTATACTATTGGTCCTAAACAGTCTGATTAAAACAAATAAGAAACTGAATTATTTAAGTTATTAACTGTTAAACCTATTTTTCAAGGTCTGGAAAAGTAGGGAATATTAGATTCTGTAGTCTTAAAATATTATGTCTGTTTCGAACATGCTACTATTCATTGACAATAATGACGAAATGAGGCAGATGTAAACAAAAGTGTTCACTAGGGATCTACTTTACAGAAATGAATTACAGACATATCTATCATAATTGCTGAAATTGAAATATACCATATTCTCATTATTGAAGTTGTCATTGCAAACGATTGCAGGTTGCACCAATGTTGACTTGAGCAACTTTTAAGTTAATTTCATACTTAAATAACTTCTTACAATGCTTTTGTGGCAATCATGTTAGTGATGACGCCACGAAGCTGATGTCCACAACAAAGAAGATTACCAAGAAGCGCCACTCCTTATACTTCACATTGTAAGTGCTGCGCCTACTTCTCCCAGAATTCTCAGCGCACCGGGAATCCTGGGGGGAGAAGGCGTTGACTTCAACACCCCTAGTGGATGATAAAAGCCCCACTGAATAACGCTGACCAGTCCGTAGTTCTGTCATTTTGATATTTGCAATACATTTAAATAAAATATCCTTATAGTTTCAATTCAATAACAAGCAAATGGAACAAATTATTCACCAATTTGTAACGTCAACAATGTCTGAACTTCAGACTGAAGATCTGAACGCTAAGTTGTTTGTTGACATAATCGACCAGTATGATGTAATTTGATTGTCGGCAATTATTCTCCGATCGTGACGTCACTAGCTCACTTAGCAATCCGCCTATTCCCCCACCATGCCTAGCGCATCCTAATTACGAGAGTGTGGGATCTGTTTTATCTGTGTCGCCAACTGTATGTGAATTGTGATATGTATACATGTTAGACTGTTAGAGTTAAGTGGTGGTGGATTAGGGCTTTACGTCCTGTATTTCTGCACCCGATGGGCTAATTAGGACAGGCAGGGACCATGGCAATGGGATGAAGGATGAAACAGCCATCCAACATAGGCTCAACTGGGAATTGAACTCAGGACCCAGCGGTTGGAAGCCACTGAGCTAGGCCCCCCCCTACCTTCTGTTAGAGTTAAGTAAGGGCTCTCTCTCTCACCTCATGATCCACTGTACCCTAGCTGCGGCAAAAACTTGCCTTAGAGGGCTGAACTTTCCACATCCATCTATCTATCTTGACGAAATGAAATTAAACTGGATATGTACATATGTAAGTCAGATGGCAGTCAAAGTAATTTTTTGTGAAGTCACAATTTTTAAAGAGAGGCCAAATTACCTAAAGCAACGACGTTACAACCGATGCTTAGTTCTTGCGGCCTGAGCTAGACACATACCTTTTTCTAGATTTGAAAGTGAGGGTTTTGCGTAAGTTTTGTGACGTTTCAGGTTTCAGCCTGGTTCTTTCCCGTCTGTCTCAAGCAAATTAGGCAGCTTTGTCTATCATGAGGGCGCCCACTGGGGATAGTTTTAGATCTACCAGCCGTCCTTTCAAGTCGTTTGTTACATATTATTTTTTCACGTTTAAAGTATATATTTTATTCAGTTTTACAGATTACTACAAGAAAAGAACAGAATTATATATGCTATATTTATCTACTTAAAAACAACGTTGCCTAGCAACGGATATAAATTACACAAACAGCCAGACTGGTATTCCTGTTGTCTTGTACATAACATGTTTCAAGAAATTATCAAAAAGTTGCTGAAAAATAATATGTAGCTGTCAACGCCAGTAGTGAGTGAAGCTATATATATGTATTATATATATATATGACAACTTAGATAATTCAGTAGAAGTTCTTTTTTTTTATCTAGCTCAAGTGCAAGGTCTTACAATATTTCTGTGGTAAAAACAGGAGAAATTGCCTATATGATTTTTTGCATTGTTATATATTATATAATCTTGAATTACATTATCTTGTATTGTATGATATTGTATGATATTGTATTGCATTGTGTTGTGTTGCATTGTGTTGCATTTAATTGTATTGTATTGTAACAGCTTTGTTTTTATACATACTGCATTGTAATTTGGTAGCATGTTTATAACACTTTTTGTATTGTATTGTATTGCAGTGCATTATATAGCATAATATCATCTTGTAATGTATTGTATTTTATTGTAATATTGTCATATCTGGTTGGTTCCCCTTCAACATAAAAACTATTTCTACATGGCCAAATGTGCCACGTGCGTTTTCTGTGAGAAGGATAAATGCATGGAAAACGCATGGTTTTTGCCTAATTATGACGTGGTGAAAACCATGCATTTATCCAAACGCATGGAAAATGCACATGGCACATTTGGCCATGAATTGTTACAGTCAGGCAAAAAAGTTTTCTCCAAGTTTGAAGCTGGATCTGTACCCGAAATTATGGAGAGCATTGCTTTAGAACCGACGACTTTATAATGACGTGGTGACGTAGTCTCGTTCTGGTCCATTGGTCAAAAAGTCGATATAAGGTTGATATTTTATAGGATTACATGTATTTTCGAAATCTTGGGACACTTCCGGTTTGGCCTTACCACTGTGTAGCCTCTTTTTGGGACACCTCTCTACGGGAGTGAGCTCCGCTTGGCGCCTCGGCTCCGCAAGTTTCGCTCATATAACATGTGCAATATTTTTCCAGTATGTATTGTATTGTATTGTACTGTATTGTGGCAAAGATGTATTTTGATTTTAATACTGAAAACCATGAAATATTGTATTGTATTGTATTGTATTTTATTGTGTTGTGTTTTACTTACTACTAATTCCCAATAATCATAACAATAATACTATTATTCGTAGCAATTTCTCTTTCATTTTTTCAATTTGCCAATTAGCCGAAATGGCCTTAATGATTAATTACACTGCCTGCAAAAATGAATCTTTATTCATTGATAACTTTTAATTTTCCCTTTTTGACAAATAACGCGTTGAAACTGTTTCGCTTATTAACCTTAATTAAAGGAATTGATTAATAGATCATGAGAAAAATGTTTTATTTTGAGTTTAAGTTGTTTTATGAACTTTTTACACATTTCGCCAAATTGATTCCAGGACCTGGAAATTCTCAGACGGGGATATCGATCTTTAAAAAGACAATTTTTGGCTATTTAACTCCAGAATGGCATTAATGAATAATACAAAGTCAGAAGGGTTATCGATTGAAAATTAATTACATATCATTGTATCGTTAGTTTTGTATTGGATTGTATTTATATTATATTGTATTTTATTGTTTTTATATTGTATTGTATTGTATTTATATGGTATTGTATTGTTTTTTTTTGTTCTTTTGTATATTGTATCATATTGTGACATCTTTGTTTTTATACATTACCGCATTGTAGTGTGGTAGCCGGTTTTTGACACTTTTTGTATTGTATTGCATTGTTATATATTATATAATCTTGAATTACATTATCTTGTATTGTATGATATTGTATGATATTGTATTGCATTGTGTTGTGTTGTATTGTGTTGCATTGTGTTGCATTGTGTTGCATTTAATTGTATTGTATTGTAACAGCTTTGTTTTTATACATACTGCATTGTAATTTGGTAGCATGTTTATAACACTTTTGGTATTGTATTGTATGGCAGTGTATTATATAGCATTATATCATCTTGTATTGTATTGCATTGTATTGAAAACAACCAGGCATAGAAAACAAAGCTACAAAAGCATATGAACTCAAAGGAAATATAATTGTTCATTTCTTTTAAATTAACAATTATTTATTTAAACTTTACTTATTTAATGTGGATTACCAAACATTTTCAAAGAAAACTACAAGGTGGTTCTCCATCAATTAGTAACAATAGTAACACCATAGACCTATCATATTCAGAATAAACAATTCATATATGTATTTTTTTATTATCTTTAAACATAATCATATGTCCTGTTTGAAATACAGTAGAACCCACATAATTTTTAGAGTGAAAATCACTGGAGTGGTCTTAATACCGAGGTGGTATTGATACTGGACACACTGCTGTGGTCTTAAAATCAAGGTAGCCTTGATAATGGGTGAACTACATTTTGGAGTCTCTATAAATATCATGTACATAATCATGTATTGGCAAACTTTTGTAAAATTATATCAATATAGTTTTATATCAATATCAGAATATATAGTTAAATTAGTGCCGTGTACTCGGCGTCAATGCTGAGGCAAGTGCAAGTTGTGTTTGGTCTATTTAGTGATAGGGCTTATAGCAGATCCCTAGGGTACTCCGTAGAAGTGCATTGCATTCGTAGTTATAGTGCACACAAATGGCTATGTGCATGAAATCTACACATTGTACATTGCATTTGCATTTACAGTGTACTTTTACGTCTTGTATGAAACAAATAAGGAATCGCCATCCTGATATATATTGCATAGGCATCAGTTTCTGTAATGTCATCAGTTTCTGTAACATCATCAGTTTCTGTAATATCAGGCACAACCTACAGCTAGTGTCATTTGCCTGTTTATGGCTATGTATTCATATTCATTCTAGTTTGGAAGTTAACTATACAGGGATTAAATAAACTATACAGAGATTACATAAACTATACAGGGATTAAATATCTGTTTTATTTAAAATTTGTTTTATTTGGTAAGAGTTGCAACAAATAACGTCTCTCGCATTGTAAATTAACCTATTTGTCTTTGTATCTCTGTGGGTTCATTAGTTTGTTCAACCCATTTAATTTGCACAGCATCCAAGATATCCTTATCAACCAATTAATCAGTCAGTCAGTCAGTCAGTCAGTCAGTCAGTCTATTTATCTATCTATCTATCTGCCTATCTATCTATCAGTTGGGTGGTGTAGTGGTAAGACGCTCGCCTGAAGGATCTGGGATCATTCCAGGTTCGGACACTCTTTACGTACAAAATCCCAGCTTGACGGTCCATTGTACTCAGTGTCTATGCTGAGGCAAGTAAAGATCCAACCCATGGGGTAAATGTTTAACATAGACTCCTCTTCTCTCTTACTTCATCAATCAAGAAATTGTTTAGAGGGCTACACTTTCCATATCTACCCATCTACCCATCTACCCATCTATCCATCTATCCATCTCTCTATCTATGTATCTATGTATCTATGTATCTATCCATCCAGCTATCTATCTATCTATCTATCTATCTGTCTGTCTATCTATCTGCCTATCTATCTGTCTATGCCCTTGTTTTGTTAATTCTTCATCTCCATGTCTCTTCTGTTTTCTATTAATTTGTGTGCAGTTTTATTGTCTACAGAATGTTGATTGCAACAATAAATTCTCAGTGCAATAGAAATTGCCTCCAATTCCCAGTTGCGTTATGGCCTATGATTGTAATTGCATACGGTGATGTATTTCAGCTTTTTGGGTTAATCGTGGAAGTATGGATGAATGTACTGTTCGTCCGTTAATCTGGCAGTCTAGATTTCTGTGTAGATGTCTGTCTAACTGTATGTCTAGCTGTCTGTCTAGCTGTCTAGCTGTCTGGCTGTCTGTCTAGCTGTCTGTCTAGCTGTCTGTCTGTCTGACTATCTAGTTGTCTGTCTAGCTTATAGCTGTCTGTCTATCTTCTAGCTGTCCAGCTGTATAGTTGGAGCCCAGTTGTTTAGGTGTTTCTGATGACCTTCAGACCTGGGTTTCAAAACTATCTTAGCAAGATCTGAAAAGGGCATAGTTCGATATAGTATAGAGAGTGCTACTGTATACTAAGATATTTTATTGCCACGCAAAATACATGGAATTTGTGTTAGCGGCACTGACAATACATCGGCCTAATGAAATATTAAAATAACATATAACATTAACAAATTATATATAATGTTGTTTTATTTTACTATTTCACTATGTTATATCTCAATGCTATTTAATTATGCAATAATTTGACTATTTCACTATGTTATATCTCAATGCTGTTTAATTATACAATAATTTGACTATTTCACTATGTTATATCTCAATGCTATTTAATTATACAATAATTTGACTATTTCACTATGTTATATCTTAATGCTATTTAATTATGCAATAATTTGACTATTTCACTATGTTATATCTCAATGCTATTTAATTATGCAATAATTTGACTATTTCACTATGTTATATCTCAATGCTATTTAATTATGCAATAATTTGACTATTTCACTATGTTATATCTCAATACTATTTAATTATACAATAATTTGACTATTTCACTATGTTATATCTTAATGCTATTTAATTATGCAATAATTTTACAATTTCAATATGTTATATCTTAATGATATTTCATTATGCAATGATCCGAAATAATGTAATTTTGTATGGTTGAAGTGCCACAGAACATTGAAGACTTTAGCATCATTGCCAATTAAATTGGGATCTTTAGTGGACCATGATAAAATTATTAAATCCTATTTTCACAAATTCAGCAAAAACTTAACAATTTAGCAAAGAGAGATGATAGCCTAATTATGGAGAAAATTTGATTTTTCATTTCATTTTTCAATAAAGGAGGTGTATTTTAATGTCGCTATAATTTATTAACATTGCATAAAAACTTTTGGGACCTCATATTGAGGACTTCTCAAACATTTTAGGCAGGTATAAATGTTGGATGGTGTAAATCAAGGAGCTTCACTATACCACTGTATATTTTTAAAGCAAAAGCAGACAGTTCTACCCACATAAAAATCTACTTTCTTTGAGTTAGACTGCTAGAGGCTACACCATATGTGGTCAACTTCAGTGGTCAGTTCCTTATAAACTATAGGCGAGGAGCAGCTGTTTCTAAATGATAAATCATCGGTATAATGTTGCGATTTTTCAAAGTATGATGACCATTGCAATAGATTGGTTTGACCATGATAACAAAACATACTGTGTCTCTGGACATTAAAATCAAGATATATACTTATCATCAATGGAAATATTTTTGATAAACATTATTATTGATATTATAATTTTTTGTTGTTCTGAGATTTTATTTGTATTTCACAGATTGATATTTAAATTAACATAAGACCTCCTCATAAAGAAATATTTCACATGAAATGGCCACAAATGCGAGGTGGTTTAATGGCGATATGTATTTAAATTCTTAAACTAAATTGGTGGGATTGGTGGGATATAATTTAGTGGTCTTAATGATAAGGTGGTGGTCTTAATAGTGAGGTTGTCCTTATAGTAAATAAATCTTATTGCGAAGTATCACAGTAAAACACCGAAAACATCGTTTGTATCTCAAAATATACCTTTCCAGAGAAATTCTAGCTAACGAAATGTCTTTATACCACGAAAAAAGAAAGACACCCCATCACTCATAATATTAGCGAGCACAGAAAAGTAGTTCAGCAAATAGGGCCTGGTCGCAGGTGCCGGAAGAGGCGCAGTAATCTGTCCTGATTCTGGCTCAAAGTGACAAGGCACAATCAGTTTGTGATTGCGCTGCATAAAGAAGTTCTTACAGCAAATAGTACTTTGATTTGTATTTAGGCCTTTTTTCCTAGCTACAACCAATTCCATTGATTCTAATACAGAATATTTAATTGGTCTTATCAAACTTTCAACGTCCCAATACTACTGGGTCTGAAGCTTAGTCAGCTTATATGACCAGCTGCCAGAGGCAGACGTAATGATGAGATGATAAGGATTGGTGTCCATGCCGTGTTACACGCTTACCCTATGGATGGGGTCTTTTACTTGCCCCTGCATAGACACCGAGTACAAGACACCTCCAATTTAACGTCTCCTGCGATCGACATCCAACTGCTGGGATGTAGCTCATGAAGAGTGCCTGGACCGGGGGTACGGAACCTGGGACCTTCAGTGAAGTTGACTATGGAATTGGCAGATGCCTTAACCATTAGGCCACCAAGCTGCTACATCGTTTTTCAAAACTTCAACTTGAGAACCTTTTTTTATTTTATTTATTTTTGTCTTTCCCACAAATTCCCCTTCCCAACTCAGTAAATGATGCCAGGGCATGCGCAGCTGAGACAAAGAACGTGTCAGACGAATATTGTCCCCCGAGAAGATTAAGGCCCAGTGATTACGTAACCGGAAGTGCAACCATTTGCTCAGTGTCAGCGCCCTCTGTTAAGGGGAGGTGGAATTAACAAATGCGTTCATATGGCTACTGTTTTACTCCCGAATAACAGCGCATTATTACGTAGGTCCCAGGCACCTATAAGACTTCCATAGTGCAGCTTGAATTGGTCCTAATAGTGAGGTCGTCCTGATAGTGAGGCAGTATTATTGGTGAGTCGGCTCATGTACAATGATGCTGAGCTTTCAGTGAGGTGGTCTTAATAGAGAGGTGGTCTTAATATTGAGGTTATCATAATATTGACTTTGTTGCATTAGTGAGGTAGTTTTTATGGAGGGGGGGGGGGGGTTGTTATAATATTGAGGTGGTCCAAAATTTCAGAATTAAGATCACCTCCATATTAAGACCACTTCAGTGTATCCAAGGGTGGTGGTCTTAATGGTGGGGTTAAAACTGTACATTGGATAATTGAACATTACATATAGCATTGTGATGTCTCTACAACCTCAATAATTAAAGAAAATGATTAAACACATAATTATTGATACTTTTTAGCATGTGTAATTGCTTCCAAAAATAAAAATAAAACCAAATTGCGGGGGTGGGGGGTGGGGCGAAAAGTAATATTGATTTTGTAGTGCGTTTCTCTGTATTTATTTTGTCTGCAAAATGTACTGTCATTCCCACGAAATCTAGGATTAGCCATTTACAATATTAGGAACAATGTCTATTTCACGGAAACTGTTCAGAATTCAGGAAGTTAGCTCTATTTTTCATGGCAACCTATCAGATACAGCTGCAAATACACGGATGGCTGATGGGGCTGCATGATGATGCTGCTGCTGCTGAAGGGGTGTACAATATTTTTGTTATTTGATGTTTGATAAAAACAAAAGGTTAAATGCAGGATCGGACTGTTTAACTACAGTGCGTCTGAAGTTATTATGCAAAATAAACATTTTGTCAGGAAATTTCATAATTAAGATTTACTTCGTTTCTTGAGAAATGACTCTAAACTTATGTTGTTTCTGGTTATAAATCTTGCATAATTTTGGCTATATTTGGACAATAAAACATACTTTGCATAATAACATCATGCAGCCATTTTTAAGAGCCAAATATGACTACGAACTTGCTAATATAATAAAAGATATCTCTTGCAGGTGTTTGATACGTCTGAATATTAAATGATTTGGACGATTTACTCAAAATATATTAACAATATTCATATTTGCAACTTCAGATTCACTGTAATATTTAAGAAACATAGCAGTATTATTATTAACGAGCAAGAAGAAGTAAAAGTATGTCTAAACCTTAAATTTATATTATATTAGCTTTTCCGCTAACGACTTTGCAGAACTATCAACCCCAACATTTTCGCTAGAGGGCTCTCCTGTAGAAAAATGGCATTCAGCGCTCCTGGCGTTATTCTAGGCAATTAAAGCAATACTGTTCCTGGTTAAATCGCAATATTTCGGGGATTTTTTCTGAAGTTATGTTGCTCATTTTGTGAATAAAAGAAAACCACTATCCAGGACCTTAGCTTAGTGCCTGGAATCCTGAATCAATATTGAAATTACACCAGGCTGGAGTGCAGCACATATGTTTTTGTACCTAGTTTAGCTACTTTAAGTTATATATTATATATGCTAAATATGAGACCAAATACACAGGCAAAAACCCCTGTGCAGTGGAGCAAGTGTTAAAGAGGATCTGCTCAGTTCCTTCATGCTGAGCCTGGGTTCGAACCCAGGTCCAGCATCTTATCCAGGGCAACCACTGGAAAAGTTGTGTGCAATAATTCTTCTGTATTTATTAAAAAACACAGGGATATTAAAGCTGGATTTGTAGTGATGTTTGATATTTCTCTGAACATTACATGTTTATTTTATTTCGACCAGAAGAGTGATCAGTGACCATGGCAACTAATCATGACATACCTGCTTGATGCCGTTTTTTCTCTCAACGAGGGAATACAAATGAGCTTACCTGAAAAAAATAAAAGCAAATAAACATTAGTCAAAACTTATTATTTTATTAATGCACGAGTCCAAAGTTTGTCTGTACAGATCATTTTTGGGAACTTTGGACAATGATTTAAACAGAGTCCAATCATGAATGGTTTTCTGATATATGAATATGACAATTATTTGGTTTCCTGATGTGTGAAAGTGATGCTATTTTTAAAGTAATCATGAAGATGACAATTATTATTGGTTTTCAGAAATGTGACAGTAACGCCATTTTTAAATTTAATTACGACAATCAAGGAAATTTAATTACGACAATCAAGGAAATTTAATTACGACAATCAAGGATATGGGGGAGGGAGGGGGGGGGGGGGGCGCAGTGAGAATTTCCATAAATTATAGTCAACTACTGGTATTGTGAAGTAGACTGTATAGGGACAGGATCAGTAACCATGTACAGCAACGAAAATCCTACATTTGATGTGAGTATCCTATCTTATCTCATCTCATCTCATCTCATCTCGTCTCGTCTTATCTCCTCTCATCTCATATTACTTCTCTCTTTTCTTCTTTTATCTCCCTATACACTTCACCTCTCTATCTGATCTTATTTTTTCTATTCTTATCTATCTCTCTATCTATCTATCTATCTCTAACTAACTAACTAACTAACTATCTATCTATCAATCAATCTATCTAAATATCTACATATCTACCTACCTATCTATCAATCAATCTATCAATCTATCTATCTATCTCTCTATGTATATATTTATTTATCTATCTACCTATCTATCTTCTATTGAACTATCTATCCCTCTCTCTATATATATTTATTTATACATCTATCTACCTATTTATACATCTATCTACCTACCTACCTATATATCTATCTTTCTACCTATCTACCTACCTATCTACCTATCTATCTACCTATCTATATATCTGTATTTATTTATTTATCTATCTATGTATCTATCTATCTACCTATTCATATATCTATATATCTACCTATCTACTTAACTATCTAACTATATAACTATCTATCTATCTATCTATCTAACTATCTATGTATCTATAACTATCTATGTATCTATCTATCTACAGTGCCTTGCAGAACTGATGGCACCCCTCAGAAAATCACACATTTTGCAAATTTTTTTGAAGTTGAAACTGGTGTTTTCAAATTAGATTGGTATACTTGATGGATAAGAATACAAATGATATAATCATACTTTATTTTATACAACTGTCAATGTTGAAATGATTATTAGACAAAAATGTAAAAAAAGTCTCTTGCATAAGTGATGGCACTCCACTACATAAATGTCACAAAATTCACTCAATATTTTGTTGCACCACCTTTTGCCTCAATCACAGCTTTCAGTCTCTTGGGGTAGCCATCGACAAGCTTTTTGCAGTATTGAGGTGAAATGTTTTGCCGTTCTTCCTGGCAATACGATACCAATTCATCCAGATTGCGCAGGGACCTCTTGTGAACAGCCAGTTTTAATTTGTACCACATATTTTCGATTGGGTCCAGGTCAGGGGACTGACTGGGCCATTCAAGGACTTTCACCTTTCTTACTCCTGAACCATTCAGTGGTTGCCCGGGCAGTATGCTTGGGATCGTTGTCTTGTTGAAACTTGAAGTTCCTCCCAAGCCTCAGATCCTTCACACTGTCAAAGAGGTTTTCTTCTAATATCTGGCGATATTTCTCCCCATTCATAATGCCATCAATCCTCACCAGTTTTCCTGTGCCTGCTGCTGCAAAACACCTCCACAGCATGACGCTGTCACCACCATACTTTACTGTGGGGATGGTGTGGTGAGGGTCAAATTCTTGGCCAGACTTATGCCAGACATACTTTTTTTGGTTTTGCCCGAAAAGTTCAATTTTTGTCTCACCACAATATTTTTGACCACTGCAGAGGAGAATCTTCCATGTGAGCCTGGGCAAATTCTAGGCGCCTCTGTTTGTGATGAGCTTTCAATAGGGGCTTCTTTCATGCCACACGTCCATACAAGCCTGCCCTGTGTAGTGCCCTTGACATGGTTGACTCATGAACCTCAGTTCCAGCCTCAGCAGCAGACTTCTTGAGGTCAGTCAATGTCACTGATGGCTTCATTCTTGCATCCCTCACCAATTTTGAGGTCATTCGTTGTGAAGGTTTCGTGGACAACCAGATTTTGGTGCTGATGCCACAGATTTTCTTGTTTGCCACATCTTGATGACATTTCTTACTGTGCTGCATAGTACAGAGAGAATTTTGCTTATCTTTTTATATCCCAAGCCAGACTGGTGTTTCTTTACAATGAGTTTTCTCAGCTCTTTTGAGTGTTCCTTGGTCCTCATGTTTAAATTCAGCCAGGTATAAGACATGTGGACTGACTGTGATTACATTAAGGGCTTTATTAAGGCCAGACGAGGACATTAAACTTAAACTTAACCTTAAATAACTTCCAAACCTATCTTCACAGTTAGATGTTTGCCTAACACAACAAACAGTGATCAGTTGTAGCATTTAAACCATGATACTTGTCAATGAAATGAAGAGAATGGGTGGGGTGCCATTACTTTTGCAAGCACATTTTTGTATATATTTTGCTGTAATTCATAAACGGTTTTTCAATTATGAAAATCATTTGTCTGATCAAGCCTTACTCATTCACATATATGTTACAAATAATTGTCCACTCCCTTGCCCTAATTTGTCTTGAGAAACAAGCTAATATAATGTGATTTTAATGGGGTGCCATCAGTTCTGCAAGGCACTGTATATATCTATCTATCTACATATCTACCTACCTATCAATCAATCAATCAATCAACTATCTATCTAGCTATCAATCTAGCTCTCTATCTAGCTATCTACCTATCTAGATTTCTATCCAACCATCTATATATCTATATGGCTATCTAGCTATCTTGATATCTCGATCTAGCTATCTAGTAATCTGTCTCTGTCTATCTGTCTATCTGTCTCTGTCTATCTGTCTACAAGTCTATCTGAAAAGGTGCAATGTTGTTAATATTTTCCTGTCATGAAGAAATATATTTAAAAACAGTGTAAAACTACAACTGTTATCAAAATATTAATTCAGATATAACATAGCTTAAGAAAGTAAGAAAAACTGGGCTGTTATTCACAAGGGCCTAGCTAGTGCAATGGGCTTCCAAACACTGGGTCCCGGGTTCGATTCCCAGTCGAGCCTAAGTTGGATGGCTGTTTCATTCTTCATCTCATTGCCATGGTCCCTGCCTGTCCTAATTAGCCTATCAAGTGCAGAAATACAGGACATAAAGCCTTAATCCACTCACCCACCCTACTGATTCCAGTAATAGTCTAGTCAATTTTTTTATTTTTAAATCATACCATAAGGTTAAGGACGCCATTCACCGAATTTGAACAATTGAATTTAGAAGTTATTTTTTCTTTTAGGAAAATATCCAGATATATGAAATTCCTCATTCTGAATCAGATGGAGGCAATGAACATGATTATGAAAAACCAAAAAAAAGGTCTCCAAGGAAAGAAGAAGGTTCTGGTTGGAAATCAGTTTTGACAGGGGTTACCTGTTGCCTATCTGCAATATCTGTCATTCTTCTGGTAGTGCTTGTCCCAATCACATACATGAGTGAGTACTCTTTGGCTATTTAGTATAAATACACACAATTAAGACCATCCAAAATTGTGACACTTGCTGACACAGAATATTTTGTATATGTAAGCTGTCAATGCTAGAAGTCAGTGAAGCCAAAGTATTTCATATCACCATGACAACAACTCTTGTTGTGATGAGAATTATCTACACTCTTTCTAGATCTTGTCAGAATTGTTAAAAATTGTTTGATAGTATTTGCTAAAGGTGACCTTATCAACTGCACTCAATGTCTTGATTGTGTGTTGGTTAATGCTGTTTGGAGGCCCCAGGAGACCCATGGGAGGTCGTCATAATTGACCCCCTGAAAACATTAAATATGTGTCTTATATATTAAAACGCTTGGTTTATCTTTAAGCACAGTTACTGAAGAGAATACAATAAGATAAAATAAAATGAAATTTTTTAAAGAAGGCCTCCAGCCATTTTGGGGTAAAATGTGTAAAATTAGAAATGTTTACTTAAAAAAAATCCTAGACCTATAGATCTATGCTAGTGGATATGTTTTGGTAGCTGTGAAATTGAGTGTTTTATCGGGTCCAGGGGCTCTTTTTTAAATTTGCTCATGTTACCCCATAATTTTGAGAATTTTTGCAGTGGTGGGAACATTTTCGGCATCTGTCTGAGCTGATAGCTTATATACTAATGATCCCTATTTCAAAATGGCTTATGACCTTCTTAAAAAAAATTTATTTTATTTTATTCAGTAACCGTGCTAAAAGAAAAACAAAGCGTTTTAACATAATTATAAGACACACATTTAATGTTTTCAGGGGGTCAATTATGACAAACTCCCATATGTCTCCTGGGACCTCCAAACAGTTTTAACCTACAAGAGTTGGGAAGAAGTGATCACTTAAGTAGAACGGCAGGTTTCAAAATGTTCTAACCCAACGTCCATGAAAATTACACAGGAATAGAGTCTTTTCACTGAGCAGCCCTGAATTCAGCAAGACATAAGTCTTTCCTCTCCTCTTACTACTTATTTAGCTTTTCAGAGAAAGTAGGTTATACCTAACTGAATACATACATATAATTTACAGTAGGAAATAACAGATAAATGATAAGATGTCAAATATACATTAAACGCACAAAAAATACTGCTGCTAGGATGCACTTTGCTCCAGCAAATTAGAGTCATGGGCTGGAACTTTTTCAGCCAATAGAATTGCAGTATTCTGTCATAGCCACCTGTTGGACATACACAGAACCTTCCGTGAAAATCCACAATTACACCACTATTTCCAAAGCTTAATGGATAGGGCATTGGACTTGTACTTGTACACGCATGGTCGTGAGTTGAAGCCCAGGGTGCAGTATGGAGAAACTGCAGATCCTCCTTGAACCAATGCTTCACTCCACCCAGAAGTGTATGGGGAGGCACTGGATTTTCTAGTGTGTTGCTGCATAAGGCAACAGCTGTCTGCTCCTCAGGAGTTGAGAAAGTACCAGAGAGAACATGGCCTGCCAACCGAAAGTATTGTGTGAAGTCGGCTGAGAGCTATATGAACCTTTCAAAATTATAGCAGACTATAGCCTTTACCCTTCAGATTTTTAAATTTTTAAATGCCTATGGCAATATTCTATGACTATGACATAACTGCAAGTACAGTTTTTTGCTGGTTTTGCACTAAATTCAAGTGATTTTCATGACCAGTTTCAGACCACTGACATTTTTGGGAACATTCTATTTATAAAAATTGATGTTCTACATTTGTTAGTATTCCTTTTTCCATGAAAAAGCACTGTTTGGGCTAAGCTTGCCAGATAACATGTCGTCCAATCGGTGTAACTATCAGAGTTCCTGGTTCGTTTTTTGTTTTTTTTCAAAATAATATTCAAATCATTGACAGGTATCAGGAGGAACAATTGGTTTAATATGTGAATGCAACTGATCAACAAGTGACTCCAGGACACCGCAAACAACCCTTAATATTAAAATACAATATTATAATTTAAAGTGAATGTGAACTTGACTTATCTGGGATGTAATGGCGAAGCACAAAATAGATAAAAATGTTACCCGAATGTCAAAACTCAACTCTCTAAAGGGGGTTCTCACATAGCTGTATTGTAGTCGTATAATTATGTAATACCCCATTTTGACGACTTCACCAAGGTTGTTGGAAACAAAAAAGGGTGGTGCTTAAGGCGACGGGTGAGTTGGCAGCAGCGAGGTGTGAATCATGGAAACCCGGCGGATCACACTTTGGATACGTACCAAACCTGACAGATGATGCCCAGTCTAAAGCCGGGTGAGTTACGGGTAAATCACGTTTACAACGGGAGACTCATTTCATCCAAAAACCCACCAACTCTGTCTGTCTTAAATGTTCTCGTCCCTTAATTAGTAAAAAAAAAATTTCGGTCTGAAAACATTCCACTTTCCCTTATTCATTTCACTTAAATTGTGTGTTTATCCTACTCTTACAAATAAAATAGTTAATTGTGGAGTTTTATAAAAGGAGCTAACAAAAATTGTATTTGACAGGGATTTTAAGGGACAGGAAAATTTAGGAAGGACAGAGTTAGTTGGTGGGTCAGGGACTATTTTTTTGTTATTTGACACAAAAAGATGTGTACATGGTGTGCTCTCTTAGAAGGATTTGGTGGCCTTGAAAAAGGCCATACATTTTTTGGAGTTTTCTTGTTTTTTCTACTGGAACATCAACTGGAACAGGAACAGGAACAGAATAAGGTGATTACTTCTTCGGAGACATCTGAGTCATACGGAAGGACAAGTTCATCAGCTGGCTCAGGTTGTCACTAGCACACAGCAAGGATCCCACTGAAGGAGGGTACAAGGAAGAAGAAACAGGCACCACTTCAGACGGTACAGCAGAGAAGACACACAATAATATGAAGGCTCAGGTCCAGAAGACTGGTAAGTACCTCCAGGCTGGAGCGTGGCAACTAAAGAAGCTCCCGCAGGCTGTAAAGAAGCTGAAGCAGATGGCTGTGTAGACATCGTCTGCAAGGTAGTCCATTGTTTCTCAGGAGTAGCTTGCTGGAACTGGGTGAATGTCGACTGAAACATCTGGGCCTGCTGCTGCTGAAGAATCAACTGCTGCTGTTGCTGCTGCTGCTTGTTCCTCCTGCAGGAAGAATGACATCTGCTGGGCTTCGACATCGTCATACCTGTCCCAGTCCAACTGAAGACACTTAGAATATATGTAGTCAGTCATTGAGCGGATTCTCTTGGTCTGCGGATCTGCAGGAGGAGGAGGAGGAGGAGGAGGAGGAGGAGGAGGAGGAGGAGGAGGAGGAGGAGGAGGAGGAAGCTGCGCGATGGCTTTCATGTGCTGGTCAATCCTTGCAGCTGTCTGTTTATGAGCAGACTGGACTATGTCAGCTAATTTTGAGCTTGATGCAGATGAATGATCACCAGTATTCTTCCTCTTCTTGAAGGGACCACCCTTGATTGTCACTGGGAAGATTAGACTTGGCTCAAAGTCAACTTCTTCAACTTCTTCCAGTCCAGTTCTTAAGGCACAGAATCTGCACTGGAACTGTTATCCAAGTTGGGCAGTTGCTTCTTGCTCTTCGTAATCTTCTTCTTTAGGTTGAGAGCTTGATGAGACGGTACCCTGGAGATGTGTAGCTCAAGGAACCCAAAGTTGGTGATGATCCACTTCTCCTTCTCTGTCGGATTTCTCTTGGCTGTACCAGAAGGGCCCTGCTTGATGAGCTTCCCAGCACTGGTTCTGATAGACTCAAGCCAGGTCTTCAACTGTAGCCCAGTACAAGGGACACTGAGGGTCTGTGCCTTGTCATTGATGAGCCTCATCTTCCTCTGATGATCCTTGTGGTCACGTTTGGTCCTGTCATAGAATATGTCATTCTCCCGGTACCAGTCAGCGATGTCTTGCTCATCATTGGGAGGTAGAAAAAGCTTCTCAGTCTTTTTTCTTGGCTTCTTCTGAGATGCAGCAGTCGCAGTGGCAGAGGAAGTCTGGGTGGCAGGAAATTGACTGGCATCACTATCATCATCTTCTTCTTGGGTGTCTCTCTTCTCCTTGTCTACATCAAAGTCTGGATCTTTGTCACTGTCATCCATGTCAACATCAGAAGAAACGGCAGAAGACTTGGCAAAAGACTTGGCAGGATATTTAGCAGAAGACTTGGCAGAAGACCTGGCAGGAGACTTGGCAGGAGACCTGGCAGGAGATGTGGCAGGAGCGTGATAAGTAGAACTGGCAGGACTAGCATCTCTTCTTGGGTCCCATGGTGAAATAGTAAAGTTGCATTAAACATGATGGTGAAATGGTAAAAAAAAAAAAGTTGCAAAAAAAAAAAGAAGTTGCAAACAACAGCAGAGAACAATACGGCGAGGTCGATCAGTTTCTATCAAAAGCAGAGGTGTGAATGAAGTTTGCCTCACTGCGAATGATTATATACAGCTAGCCAAGGTCACGTGATGAGTCAACTGGCCCTGCAACTGTCCTTCACCGGTCGTTTACCCGTCGTTCACCTAGCAGCCGGTGACTTACTCATGGCACACGTGAGTCAAATGTAACGTACGTAGGTATTGATTTTTCTATACGTAGAAACCGGTGACTTATTCGTGGTACATATGAGTGCACACTTAGAAGCCAATGGTTAATTCGTCACACACCTACCTCTCCCGCCGGGTTCTTGTCACCTATGGCAATGACGGCTTCACTACGGTTGCTAACTATAAACAATCACGTGGAAGTTTTCTATGGAAGTTTGAACATGAGCAAAACATCCGTCTATTCTACGAGAGTAATACGGCTTCACCTGGAAAACCGGCTATGTGAAGACCCCCCTTAACCCATCCTAAGAGTGATTTTATCAGCTAATAAGTTAGGAATTGAATTGTTGCGACCATTTCCGTTCATTTTGTTCAGCTTCATGCGATTTATATTGCAATGTTTAACTTTGCATTTGCGCCAAGGGGCAAACAAGTCATGATCACTTTTATTAATAACATTATTAGTTACATGCAGTTGGTAGATTTGATGTGTAAACTGTTCTTGTCTTCTTCTACTAAAAACTGCATGAATGATTCACGCTCCTATATGTTTTACCATAGCTGTTGTATCCAATGCCCAGATAGCATTCCAAATTGTATCAACGTCGGCGCATTGTCGGCAATGTCAAAACGACGTTGTACCAATGGTGGCCGATATAGGAATTACGTTGGCCCAATTTGGAATGCTATCTGGGTGATGACTCATATGAATTATAATGGGGCCATTGGAAAGTCAATCACCTTCACCTGAGTTTTCTATCACTTGAAGGCAGATGGTGTCATTGCAGCTAATCCTTGTCATTAGAGACAAGGTTAATTTCCATGTATCACCAACGAGTCAAGGAATCATGAAGTGCAATTTTAACTTAAAGTGATAGAGTGAATAATATTCCTGCTGTATGGAGTGAATTTGTGCATGACGAGTCATCAGTGATGCTAATCCCTATCTTTTCTATTGTTAATGTGTTTGCTGTATGATGACTCATGATAGGCAGGTCTGAAAATGTGTCATAACCTATAATCAAATGATAATGCACTTGATCAGCTGAGTACTTGATCAGCTGAATGAATGTCCTAGATTCACTGATCCATATCGTCAGTTGGCAGATCAGCCAGGCAGGCCATGTGGCAGCTGTTTCTGGTCCATGATGAGTCATCATCTTGATGTGATTAGTTATGAGTGACAAAGTTAACATGGGACACACAGGAACATGACTCATCATGCCCACTTTTCAGTTCCAAAAAAAACAAAAGTCTTCATTCTGAAACATATCAGTATGACAACTGAATAAAAGTACACACATCAATTCCACCAACTGCGAGTTCTGCTCATGTGAGGTAGGTCCCCTAGGGCACTGTTTAAAAGTATCCAATACATTCCAACTGTAGCATAACTAGAGTGCTCCATTTTAATACCGTGACGTATTACCGTGATCATCTTGAAATCATGTGCATGTCTATTGACACATGATTGAAATTTACTGGTGCAAGGTTTAATGATAAAAAAGTTAAATGCAAAGGTGCCAATAGGTGACAGCACCTGTTATTCACCATACGCCATCTATTGTTTGTTTATTGTTTATTCAGTTTTTATGCCACTGTAGGGATGAGGGTGATTACGGAAGAAATCAAGTAGAAATATAGTAGATGCAGAAAGTCATCGTAATTTTGAAAAATTGTAGATGTTAACATGAAACCGAACATGAATAACAATTTGGTAGATTACATTCATCTATGTATGTCTGCAATGTCGTCACCTTGATATAAGATTTGTATGCATTGACACTATGTGTGTAGATTTTTTTCTTTAATATTCTTAGGCATGTTATTGAAGATAAGTGGATATTTGTTTAATATGCAATGTTTGGCAAATTCATGTCTCAGAATGGGTAGTTTAAGATTATTTTTTTGTCTTAGTCTAGTTAAATATCCACGAGTGTTTTGTTGAAAATAATATTTCATTTCAGCTATGAAGTAACGTGGTAGCATTGAATGTTCAAATTTGAAACAGAATTTATAATCCTGCAGTGCACACAGATCAGTGGCTTTTTAGCACATTTACTTTTTGGAACAGATTTGTGGTGTGAGCTCTAAAATGGCTCTTGGTCATGATACATACTGCTCTTTTTTGCAGTGTTATTAATCTGTTGGACTTCCAGCTCCATACCATCAGTCCATAATTCAGGCGTGGAAGTATCAATGTATTATATATATTTAATAGTGCATTAACAGGCAGTTCTTTTTTGATCTTTGACATAATTCCTAGGGTTTTAGAAAGTTTCTCAATTAGCTCTACATGATAAGTCCATTTTAAATGTTAACTTTATTTACAAATTCTATTTTGGTATTTATGTATAAAATTGGATACAGAAGTTTCTTTTGTGCTGTATGAAATATTATTGCTTTGGTTTTTCCAATGTGTCATGAGAGTTTGTTTAATTTCAGCCAGTCTGAAATTAAACAAACTCTCATTAAACATGAGCGATAATACATCATGGTGATACAACATAGCACTCTTAACGTTTGAAGTTTTAATCAGGATCTGGATGTCATGAACAAGAGAGCGAGGACAACAGCCTTTCAATGCAGACAATGCCTAGGTTGCAGACAATTCGGACAAAGACTGAATCAGGTCAGTATTCATTCAAATGTAGAATTTTTTTTTAATGTGTAGACTATTTGTTCCGAACTTTGCTATAGGGCTGGTCAGTTCACGCATGACCTACGACCCACCTGGAAGTTTTATAACTATTTACGACGTCACAACAACCCCCATTATTGATGATATCATCTAGTTTCGTGCATTTATGACGTCATATATTATTACATCCGGGTACATTTTTATCGCGCCAATGTTGATACGATTTGGAAGCTATCTGGGCAGTTCTTTTAGTTTGTAGTGGGGCTCAACCAAATAACGCTGCATTGGCAGATGATGCTTGTCTGTTTGTATGCTTACATTTCACCCCTTGATGGGGTTTCCAGATAGCATTGTTTCCACATCGGCATGGCGTCAACAATGTCAATACGATGTAACGACAGTGGCCTACATGGAAATGATGCTGGGCTGATTTGAAATGCTATCTGGGTTATGACCCCAAGTAAACAAATCAGGGAGTAATTATCCAAAGACAACCGTACAAATATTACATGATGGTAACACCCTGTGGAGTATAAAAGCCAAGTGTGATGAACACCCAATCAAACAAAAAACAAGTTATTACAATTTAAAAAAAGGTCTGAAGCACCTGATTAAGCCTCATGTCATTCATGTTGATTTCTAATTCCTTCACAAATATCACATTGTAATTCCCTAGAGTGTGACGTGCAAATAATTACTTATTATGTGAAATATAATGTCTAAATGCTCAACCAGGCGTTCCTGAACAATTTTAATGATCTAGGCATTAACTGAGGGTTTTGCTGCAGTGCAGCTTATTGTTGAGTTATCCTCCAATCAGCTTGTTAAGGAAGACACTGTACCAGGTGTTGATAAATCACCACCAGATGTTTTGCCATAACCTCTCATGTTGAACTTTATCTACAGGGCCATAAGTAAAAAAAAAAGAAAAAAAGAGATATATAGAGAATAACAAACAACTGGCAAGTGCACAGTTCAATTAATATCTCACTTTATTTATTTATATTTTTGTATTTTGTGTATGTGGACTTTACTATATAAAGCATGATCCAAACTCCTTGCCTAATTCAGCTACAGACTGGGTGAAAGGTAGTTTATAGAAGCGACAATGATATCAACAACCTTACTTCTAGTTGCAGTGGTCTTTGGTATGAAAACCATTTTCTACAGGTTTCAATATAGTAATAGAGTATACATTTTCGTGCTTTTAAATGCCGTTTAAACTCACTTGTGAGTCCTAAGTCTCACACCTCTAAAATTGGCAAGTATATTATATGTCTATATGTACATTCACTTTTTGCAGATTTTCTTTCCCAATACTATGCAAAACACTAGAAAATTGGTTACTTTTTTTCTAAAACTTTCCAAATATATTGTATTATGTGTTAGTTATATTCAGAATATGAGGGATATAACTGACTTATACTCCGTTAGCCATATTTACTCATTTGTCTGATTGTTTGTTTTGTCTTAATGCATTGATTATGCAAAATAAGTTCAGTTTGCACTCAGGAGGGAGTGAACTAACATTTTCGTTGGTTATATCCTGCTCCGAACAATAGGAAAACAGTCTTAGCAGAGTCCATTCATTAGTTTTGTTCCACTTTAGTATTATCATAGGCAATTGGAAAGGTAAATCCTGTATCCGTTGAAAAAACACCAAATAACTAATAATCCACGTAACTTGTGTAATTCCAGATGTTGCGGTCAATGCATTGTGCCCAGTGGGATTTACAGCTGTTTATCAATACTGTTATTTGGTGAATCCAGCCTGGGGCATTTTCAAGCAGCACTTGGACTTCTGCTATGCCCATGGCGGCTACATGGCTGTTATCGAGACAGCTGAGGAGAACAGCCATTTGTCGACTCACATAAGCTGTAGGTGTAGTGCCCAGCAAAATTTTGAAGCATGATAATATCTAAAATGACTATTTTTATATTAGGAATATAGTATGAAAATTTTGTTGCAGATCTGCAATTGAAGCAATGCCATTTATTCATTGGCTACTATGATTTTTCAAAAGACAATAAGGGATATTATTGGATGTTTCATCACCACCAACAGCAGTTTATTAACTGGAAATCTGGTAGTCCTGCAGGAGAAGGCTGGGACTGTACTGTGTTTAATTCTTGTGGACAAGATTTTGGGCTATGGACGGACCGTAGTTGCTTCTCATACAATGGTGCCATCTGTGAGGCAGACCCTCTATAAACTGAACCATGCAAGTTAAGGCTGTTTCAGGTGAGGTGCTTTATTTTGTGTGTTGTACACAGCAAAATGACCCTGATAACCATCGGCTAGACACTTGGCCAAGATAGTGCGGAGCCTATTCATTTTAACAATTTGATTTGCTGGTTACCTTGTATATTTAAGTACCTTGAAAACACAACATTCACAAATTATCAGAAACTCATCCATGGTTCAATAGAAAAAAAAAATAAAAAAAAAACATGCACAGTAACAATTGGCCTGCCAATAGAAAACAGAACTACATTAGAAAATCCCTCCAGGACCCTTTGCAAAATAACAAGGGAAAACCCACCCTGGCTTCTGAAGTTAAATGTAAGTCATGGAAACCCCCCACAACATGATGACACAGTACACTTTACAATATACAATAGTTACATGTGAGACATGAAGATACGCACACCCAAAATTGTCAATATACAACGATACCGGTAAGCCTAGTTGTACATAACATTTGAGGGTGTACATATCTCATGTCTCACAATTTAACCAGTGTGTAGTAGTTTTGTACCACTGAATCCCATCCAAGCGTCAATAAAAATTTCAATTATTCAATTTTCCTATTATAATTAACCGGAAAAATGCACTCCGTCTACAATTAGTCTTATTGATTGACATCACATTTAAAGATAGATAATGGCCGTAGCTTTCAGAAAATGTCTTAATAAAAATCGTCAGGCCACGCCCGCTTTCTGGCTGCCTTCCAATCGCAGTGCACCGTGGCTGGCTAACTACTGTACATGATGATTTGTACAACGGCCTACATAATGCTAAATTTCACTGGTGAGTGGTACAAAGCCATATACCATGCAAGGCCATTTTATGACTACTAAGGTATCATACGTGTATACAGTTATGTTGTTCTGTGTAATACCAATAGATTTTGATAACTGACAATACAATAATATTGTTGATGTTGCTGCACTATCACTGCTTCTGCTTACTTGTTTCACATTTTTCTTACTTTTTGCAGGCAAAGGCACATGCATCACCGAATAGAATTCCAATAACTCAATTATTACACCAATAATCTTCCCAAATGTCCTGCTAAATTTTATTCCATAATTCTGTTTATACTATGAGCTTTATTGTTTTATCTAAATTTCAAATAAATTTAATAAAAACCTTTACTGTTTTGTCATGGTTTTAATTCTTTATCAGGTGAGAGGGTTTAATTGCATGCCTGATGGTGCATTTCAAAGGGGAAAACCCCATAAATCAAGGTCATTAAGCAAAACACATAGAAAGAGCGACCAATGTGTACACAGTCACACCAAACATTATTGAGACATTTTTCACTTTTGACTAATATAAAACTTTCCATACCTACTACATTAATGCATACATTGAAATTCGCCACAACAGCTTTCGACATATGTATGATATGTGACTTTGGCTTTTGTATTTTGTTTTTGTCAGATAGCATAAAGCCATGTATTTGTCCAACGAAAGAAGAGGCATAATTCATGAGACATTCACATTATATACTTGAATTGGAAACAATAAACATGTCTTATTAATGAAAAATACAAATAAAAAAGGAAATACAGACATTTGCTGTTTTTTCGCTTTCGTTACATCACATTAAAAATATAATGCTACTAACATTTTGTTTAGGAATGAAGCTATTTTATCAAAAAAATTATTTTTCATTTGCCTGACGTATATCAGTAACCAATAAAAAAAATTCAAAACAATTTATTTGCAAGTCAACAATATTTATGAATTATTTTCACAATCTGCACAATAGTCATGTTGAATAAGTTGCAAATTTATTCTTGAAATTTTATGAAAACATAATTTTCTAAGAAAAAGAAAAAGTTTCTGGCTGATTTTCCAAACTGATGTTAATTTTTATGGGATGTACAGTTTGTAAGAAGTGAAGCATATGTGCCCAACAGCGGCAGATGTAGGATTTTTGGAAAGGAGGGGCCAGGCATAGGACGTGTACGAGCAGCGAAAGTGCCATGTCCTCCTAGGGGGGTTAGGGGGCATTTTTGTCAGAGAAAAGGGGGGTCAGGACCCCCTTGACCCCCTTCTAAATCTGCCCTTGGAGTGAGCTAGCGCATTATTCAGGAGAAAAAATAATTCTAAAAATAGAAAGAAAATATTGCAAGCCAGTAACTCAGGTTGACAATGTATTTCAAATCTTTCTAACCATCTGACTACATGCACATATTGTAGCGGTTTATCAAAATATAATGTTTGACAAAAAAACTACATTGTTTTAAATAAAGAGGTTGTACACAATCCGAATTGCCTGTTACACAAACTGCGGCAAATGGAAAGTGTCCTCCTGGTTTTCTGAGAGATCCAAGCAACTCATTATTAGTGAATGACAATGGCGTATTTTTTTACATTACATTAATGAAGATGTTTGGAAGGATGTCCATAAGATTGTTAGAAATCAAGCATGGTCTACTGACGTCGGTGTAGTGTGCCAGTATTTAAGGTCTACTAATGACATCTGTAGCAAGCTAATATTTAAGTCACAGGTTTTCTGGCTAGACATCGGTATAACACCTATCACATATCCATTCCTTAACTCCTATTTTCTTTCAGAAATGACAGCGTGCCCCTTGCCATTTGCAGAGGTGGGTGATCACTGCGTTTATGCAAATTTCAAGAAACAATCTTTGGAAAATCATGAAATTCATTGTTTCGACAAAACTGGTCATTTGGTTAATCTTGACAGCATGGAAAAGAGTACAGCACTAAGCAAGTATCTTAATGTATGTTATGGCCAAAAAAAAAGTATGTTTCTTTATTGTAATATTTAGCATTAGTTAGCAAAATACAACCCAGTCACACAACATATCCATAAAATAAACATTCAGTCTACATTATATTATAACAAGATACACTTGGCTTAGACACCTTCTATATTCCATTAAACCAAACCATCCAGCAAAAGTACTCTAAAATTCTAGTGTACATACAAGTTGTAACATAACGTTTCGTGTCATATCGTGTCGTATAATGTCATAGCATGTCAAATCATACGATATATCATATCATATCTTATCGTATCATATCATATCATACCCAGATAGCATTCCAATTAAATTTGCTGCTGTTTGTACAACATCGTATCAATATCAACAACGTCGCACCGACGTCGATTCGATTTGGAATAATATCTGGGTATTCGTAATTTAATTTTGACTAACTACATTTACTTGTCTTAATTAACTCAATTTCTATAATATAACATTATTTCATCTCTTATTAAAAACACAAACATTCTATCTTCCCATTGTATTCAGCATTAAAAGCACATATCGATGAGTGGGCATTCTTCATAGGACTCAAAGAAGTTACTAAATATGATGGAAAATACGAATGGATTTTTGATGGCTGCAAAATGTCATTTACCAACTGGGCAGAAGACCAACCGTCTCAAAATGGACAGAGATGAGTCCTGGTCATTGCAAAACCCATCCATGGAGGATATATTAGTGAATAGGATGAAATAAAATGTTCCAAAGAGTATGGTGCTGTCTATTTATTGCATAAAATATGTTTTAAAGGGTAATTACCATATTTTAGTTTGTAAAATTAATTTTATTTCACAATTTGATACAACAACTTCTTCCAGCCAATACATTTAGCCAAAGTGTACGTTTTTTTATTTTAAACACCATCACCAGTGTGTATTTCATTAGTCTATATAGCAAGGCTGTCATAATAGAGAGGTACACTACACCAATACATGAATGATTAGCAATTTAAGGGGCAATAATTGTATTTATTTGGTATTTTAATGCACACAACAAACAATCAATATATTTAATATACCATTTCAGTAAAGTCATACTCATAATATACTAATAGAATATCAGATTGTGTAATGATATTGTTGCCTTGATAATTACAGGTAATACTTTAACACAAGAGGGAGCCAGATGTACAATTCTACCAATGTGCCCCCAAGTGGATGTTAACAAGAACTTATGTGCTCTTTGTATTATTTATTAATAAGAGATTAAACTATCTGAGTGTTTGGGTTCTTCAACTTAGAGCAAATGTCCAGTGCACTTTTCATCTTATTAGATAATGATATAACTTTCAAATAGTAATTTATAAATTAAAGTGATTTAGTTAAGACATAAAGATGGTCTCAGATTGTTTACAGCTTGTCTAAACATTCATTTAAACATATTTTTTAATGCTTAAACATAGTTTTTAATGCTTAGCAATGTATAAACTGAAGGTGACTCCAATGCCTATTTGATGACATGAAAATTCATAGGAACCAATTGTCACATACTTTGTACTTTTTTTGTATTCTTTTCAGTACGTAATAAATTTTGCTCACCTGAAAACAAAATAAAAAAAATAATTAAAGAGATATAATAACCCATAGGCAAGGGCATAGGCAAAGATTGGGGTAGTGGAGGGAAGGGGGTAGAGCTCCCTCTTTGAACCAGAATAATTGATAGCATGTAAGGTAAAATATTGAAAAAGTCCTATATTTTTCAAGAAATACACTTTACTAACCATAACACAGTCATAAAACACAAAAAAGACAACATAAAAACAAAATTTCTGGAGTGTCTCCGTTCTGAAGTAGTTTTTAAGCAGCACTCCTCTGCAGCATTCTTTTCTATTTTCAAAACAAGTACTCGAAATGTCTCTATATATCATTTAAAGTGAAATCAAACAGCCCCTTGAACAAATTTTGTGTGGTGTGTTTAATTTATTAGATTTCATGCATTTGTCCTACATATAATAGTAATCTAGGACATTTAAGATAAAACGCTAGCAAGTGATTTTATTTTTACATCAGACAGCAATATATCTGACAGTGAAGACATTGTTGGATCAGCTTTCTTGTTATACCAGAAGCCATTATAAAATTGCATGACCTGTTTTGATCCTTGTATTCACTGTGCATTATCACCTCACAGCCCAGTGACCTAATTATGTAATGTTTTGCTTGTTTACTCATGTGAGGTAATTAATCAACTTCTCTTGTAGTCTATGGGTTGGCTTATGGTACTAAAGGCCTAAAAACGAAATTATAAAATAATTAGATGCTCATGTGTTGAGTTTACACCATTCTTGTTCTGACAAGCAGGCAATTTAGAAAAATTGCATACACTCAATTTCTCTTATTTTTTTAAGAAAGATTTCTTAAGTCTATATATCAATGCAATCATTTTGTGTTTTACATTTCATACCATTACTTCACCCCTATGCAAGTGTCCATACATATGTACAAGCGAGGGGAAGTCACGGTGCAACAAACAATACCAAACTACACATGATTACTTATACTATTAAAATATTTGCTTTCTTTGAATGCGATGAAAAAAATGGAAATGATTTCACAGGTCTAAGGCGGAGTTTGACTTTAAAATCCTCATATTGGGCAATTAAGTACCAGGACAATAAAAGTTCCTTCATGTATCCTGCTCATTAGCCGGAAGTTTCCTGGGCAGAAATTTGTCTGAATTGTATGTAATTATTTACCCAATTAATTAATTTTATTTTATGCCTACGAAACAGCCAGTTTAATTTGTGGTCTACAATTAGAGACTTCTCCCGTGAAAATCCATATATTTTTGGTAAAGATATGGTTATAAGAAAATAAAGATGACAGTGTTTTTTTAACATTGCCATTATAAAAAACCCACAAATACCCACACAATTAAATTATGCTAAGATAATAGAAAACTTCTGGCCTACAAAATGATATTATAAACTGTATTCATGGCTTGCTGTGGGATGTCTACTAAATATTAAGATAAACACCACACACTTTATCATGTTTATTGGCATTAACATAGCAATTACCTAACTGAGTGAATTAACATTTCAGTGAATTATCCATAAGGTTGTTGTCCATCCAAATATCATAACAGTATGTGTTTTTTTAGTTCTTTTGTGCTCAGAATAACCAAATTATGTATATCATGTAATAGAAATAAATGTGCTAAAATACTGATAAATAACTATATTCCATGCTTATATTTTGCACAATTGCCCCCTAAATTAAGGGCTGGACCTTAGTTCACTGAGCTTTTGGTGCAACAGTGATTCTACCTTTGATTTTTTCTAAGATACTCAAATTGTGTCAAAATTCAAAATGTATCACCCCAATAACTTGTAAAGTGTATATATAATTATATTGACAATTAAGATGTCAGACAAGACATATTTGTCATAAGTACAAATTAATAAAATCAATAAGAAAAGAATACATCAAAGTTAACATTATTAGTTTAGCTGATTAGATCATCCACCCTTTATAAAATATTAATATAGATATTTTGCATATATAATGCATATTACATGTTCATAAAAATACTTTCCTTATATAATGTGTAAGATATAACTATTAACAGAATTTTTTTGACTTCAAAATACATAGCTCTAAATATTAATTGGAAGTATATAAATCAGAAATTATCTGACTTCACTTTTTAGAAAACAAGAGCACACAGCGTTTTTATCATGGCAGTTCATCAAGACATTTGTGAAGTTCAGGATATATATGACTGCGCAATTTTAGGAGACAGGTGAATGCATTGTTCAAACATCGGCTTGCAAAAAAAAGATATTTTCCTTATGTTTATTAGCACTTTAGGCTCCTTCGATGTCATTGCGGCATTCAATTTTCCTATGTTGTTTATAGCTACCAATATATTTCCTTGCTATCATATTTCACAAAGCACTGTATTTCATTTTCAACTTTATTCAGATCATTTAAGGGTTTCTCGTCAGCCCATATTTCACTATTGTATTCTAAGATTGGTAGTTTATAGGTTTCCAACATTTTTTAAGAAAGTTGGGGAGTTATACGATTGTTATGTGTCACCTTGTTGTGCAAAGACTGCTTTTTGGCTTGGGTCACAAGTTTTTCGGTCATTTTACTGTGTAAATTTTGTTTATTAGTCAGCATATGTCCCAAGTATTTCAAGCAGTGAACTTACTCAAGTTGTTCTGTATTGTATTAAAATCAACGAGGTGATTTATCAATGAATTTCATAATTTTGGGTTTCTTTACATTTACTATTTGGTGCCACTTTTTGCAAAGCCTAAAAAGAGCATTCAAATCATTTTTTAAGCCTTTGTCTGTGTCTGCCAAGGGCATTGTATCACCTGCATAATGTATAAAAAAAATTAAGTCTGGGGGCTGGAACCGCGTTACTAGTATAACATATGCTTATCTAGTTTACAAATTTTATTTGAACATTTCTGTATTTTCTGTATTCCTGTATTTTTTGTTCTTTATTTTATTTATGACATATATATCATGGATGATATTTTACTGTCAATAAAAATTATATATTTATATATAGTATTATGAGCTAAAATCAGGCTGTCAGTTGATACAACATTAGATTTGTCTAAATAGTTTGGTCAACCAGAAATTCATTGAATAGTTTATATATCATTATAAAAATGGCACCTGGTATATTTTACTTTTTTGAAAAATTTCTTGATCATACCGTGTTATTTATTTATATTTTTACATATATTTATTTAGGGTTTAAAATTGTTGTTTTTGACAATTTGGGCATTTTATCACACGAGGCTTTTGATCACATTATATTAAATCAATGATGTGTTTAAAAAAAATGAGCAACACATTTATGAAAATTCTAATATAAAATATTGACGTTTTGCTTTCACAAGATTTTTTGGGACTAAAACAGTACTGCTACTTGGGTGTAATAACGGGAATGGAGTGAATGCACTTGATTGGCCCACTCCCAAGTTCCCCGGGTATCCTGCTCTTCCTTGTCCGGGTCCTCCCGGACTTTCAGGGAGAGGAAGGAAAATACCCCCCAGGACTGGACTCTTCCCTCGGACATGACCCCTCAGTAGAAGCACAACAAACTGATGAGGGACCTGGTTAGGACCCGAGCCCAGGTTGCTGCCAATGCCCCGGAGCGGGATGATGCCCTCAGGGAATTAGAGGGCGAAAAGAAGAGGTGTCGGGACCTGGGGTGCCATGCTGACCTTCTACTGGAGGAGGTGACCCGCCTGACGGAGGAGCGATGCCAGATGTGGCAGGAGCTTTGGCTGGTTTTCAAGCCCTGAGTCCCTTCTCTGCTCCCCAGTTTCCAGTGTGGCCCTTACCTTGGGCCCACTGCCCCCTGATACCCCCAGATGACGAACCCCCGATGACGACCCAGAATCCCTTGGACCATGAGCTAGACCGGTCCCTAACCACAGAGGACATGATGTCAATGATGTGTGGCTTCATTCCTCGAGGAGGGCAGCTTCCGCTTGACTGATCAATAGAAAAACAACCCAGAATACACCCTCGCATAATTTTATTGAATAATATTGCGCACCTCTAATTCAGGACCATAGGTCAAAAGTTAATTGTACCGAAGTATTTATTAAATCTTGACAGTTCCCCTTCCAACATCAATGGACTCACCCATGTTAATCTGATTTCCCGGAAATTGGTTCATTCTGGTATTATAGGGGTGAACGTTTATTAAGGTTTTCAACAAAATATCTGTTGGAGGCCCATCATGTAAAATGCCTTTCAACTCAACAAAAGCTTAATTTTACTTACATTATTTCATAAAATGAATGTAATTTGATTGGTAACAAAACTCAATCATGAATTTGTGCTTGTGATGCTGCTGTTGTTATGCTAGTGAAGCAGTGGTCATTCCATGGCAGGTATCTGACCATGACACTGTTAAAATAATAAAACTGGCCACACACCCACTGTTCTCACTCTTTCTTAAGTGAAAGAGTGTAATTATACAAATTTGATTTGTCAATTGCTCTTTATGTTTCTGTACTCTGTAATTAATTACAAATAGAGCAATGATGAAATGAAATTATTTCCCAACCCGTTTTAAACAGCAGATATACAGCTTAAAAATACTATACTCACTGAACCTGTCAAATATGTATGTTAATGTGAAGAAATGAAAATTGATTATATATTTTTTATTTTGGATCTGAATTATACTAATAAATTTGCAAAACATGTCACATATTTCTGAAAGACTCTATTTTGTAGGCTGCAAATTTCAGAATACTAAATTAGGTACTTATAATGTTTATTAAAATAAACTAGACAATGCAATGGCAGGACATTTTGAAATATATTTAGTTTACCCGGAGAACTAAAAAACGAAAGTTTTTCCTACCCTAATTGTCACATTTCTCCTAAAAAAAATAGAATTTTCGATTAAGCCAACTAAATTAAGACACCAAAATTAAATCAGCTGTTCTCAATGTTATTGTAATCTCTTAATTTTTTCCATAGTTGTCATCCATATATCCTAATCACACATTGCCCTTTAATGCAATATTACATTAACATGTTGCTCCGATCTAACATGTTAATATCAAACTGCAAAAATGTATGCAGATTTTCAGCAATGATTTTCAGTAGCTCTAAATGTATGCAACCACCTAATCACCTCTGCAAAGAATTGGGATAGGCAGGGCAATCAGATGATGGATGAAACAGCCATCCAACTTAGGCTCAACAGGGAATTTAACCCAGGGCTCAGTGGTTGGAAGCCCAGCATGCTACCACTGAGCTTGGCCCCCACTGTAGAGAATCAATTATTATCTTATCCATTTTAGAAACTGAAACATGTATAGATTAAATAATTAAAACAATATTCTACAGCATCTGTGCATATATTTGACACAACATTTTTTTTATAAATTGACATAACAATTTTTAAAGTAAATATACATCTGTGAATGTTTTCAAATTATAAATGGATCAACTGGTCAATGTAAAGGACAATGTGATGAACTCGCTTTTCACACCAATAGATAAGTCAATTGTACCATTGCCCAAAATGGTTCAACAACTTTTCCAAAAACTTTCCTTTATGAGAAATCATAAATCCACAAATCCACTGATAAGTTGTAATCATTGCAAGTATGCAGCATTATAAATAATTTAGTTTTGTTTATCTTATTTATCAAGAGATATGTTGTGGCGTGAGACCCTATCATTTTTGCATAGGTAATTTTACAACATTCCCGAAATCACTTCCTAAAAAAATCAGCAGAACTATCAAAGGTTTCTCTTTGCTTCAAAATGCTGAAAAAAATCAATATTATTCTCAATTTGTGCAACAAGTTTTAGCTCCGACAACACAAAATGGTAATGGGAAGTAATTACCCCCTTCCAAATTTCAATGCGCTTACAAGGATGGTCACTGGAAGAATGATGAAAATATTTATAAACGTAAATGTATAATTGTCTGAATTTCTTTAGTTAAGACAATAATGTTCATATTCCCGACTACTTCAAATAATTATATTGACAGATAAATTGCGTGACCACCTTGACCAACTGCTTGCCGAACTCCTACAAGCTACTAGTTCCTCAAAAAATTCATCAGACATCGCAAAAGTTTGTAGCTTATGATAAAAGTTCGTAGGTAATTGCCACAGTTTGTCTCAGTTCCTGGAAGGCTGCAACATTTTTTGTTAAAAAATCATTATAAGGTTTCTATGAACTGAAATTGTTTGTGGGTGGATTCTTTATAGTGCTTTGGAGTTCTTAGATGGATCGTGGCAGCGTCATAACTGATCTTTTAAGTTTGTAGGAATTTGTAGAAGTTGTTGGTATGCAAAAGGGGTTCGTCGAAAGATCAAGAAAAAAAAAACTGTGAAAACTTTAAGATTATGCAATTTTATAATGACACCAATTATCAGATGACACTTGCGAGCTTTGCCCTCTAAAAGTTGAAGTTGAAGTTCAGCGCTAAATTCCCAGCATGTATGCATGTTCGAAAATTCTTGCCATACCTGATTGTTTCAACAGAACATCTAACATTTTACACCTTGATGGGGTTCCCAGATAGCATTCCAAATCATTTAAACATTGGCATGGCATCGACAATGTCAATACGATGTTGTAACGACAGTGGCCTACATGGAAACGATGCTGGGCGGATTTGGAATGCTAACTGGGTCAAAAAAAAATAAAAATTTCATAGAATTTTACCAATCAAAAAGTAAATATCCAAAGACAACCATACAAATATTACATGATGGTAACACCCTGTAGAAGATACAAGCCAAGTGTGATGAACACCTAATCAACCAAAAAATGAGTTCTTACAATTTACCCCTCATGGGAGTATCAGTTTAACGCCCTGTAAGGTATACCTTACAGCTGTGCAAAATACGGTCTGAAGCACCCGATTCATGTTGATTTCTAATTCATTCACAAATATCACATTGTAATTCCCTTGGGTGGGACGTGCAATAATTACTTATTAAGTGAAATATAACGTCTAAATGCTCAACCAGATACTCCTGAACAATTTTAATGATGGATATGTGCTATCTAGGCATTAACTGAGGGTTTTGCTGCAGTGCAGCTTATTTTTGCAGTTATCCTCTGATCAGCTTGTTAAGGATGACACAGTACCAGTTGTTAATCAATCACCACCAGTGGTTTTTTTCCATAACTTCTCATTGTTCAACTTGATCTAGGGTTATAAGTAAAAAAAAAAGATATATAGAGAGAATAACAAACAACTGGCAACTGCGCAGTTTAATTAATACATTTTTTTTAAATTTTTTTACTTTTTTTTTGCTTGTAGACTTTACTATATATAGCATGATCCGAACTCCTTGCTTCATTCAGCTTCAGACTGGGTGAAAGGTAGTTTACAGAAGCGACAATGATGTCAACAACCTTACTCCTAGTTGCAGTGGTCTTTGGTATGTAAACCATTTTCTACAGGTTTCAATATATTGTCCGGCGGATATCAACTGTGTACAGTATACAGTAAGATTATATATAGGGCGGAGGCCTAGCTCAGAGGTAGCGCTCTTGGCTTCCAACCTCTGGGTCCCGAGTTCGATTCCCGGTCGAGCCTAAGTTGGATGGCTGTTTCATCTTTCGTCTCATTGTCATGGTCCCTGCCTGTCCTAATTAGCCCAACTGGTGCAGAAATACAGGACGTAAAGCCCTAATCCACCACCACCACTCGGACAATGAGATATGCCAGAAAGGAGGGCTGGGCTGTATGATCTATTGAAAGAGTTGAAGGATGAGGGATGTGTTGAAGAAAATGATGCAATCATGGCAGATAAGGGCTTCAGGATTGAAAAGGATTTGGAGAAGCTTGGCCTAAGGCTTAACATACCACCTTTCACATCTTCAGCCCATCAAATGAGTGGGCAAGGGCCTAGCTCAGAGGTAGCGCTCTGGGCTTCAACCGCTGGGTCCCGGGTTCAATTCCCGGTCGAGCCTAAGTTGGATGGCTGTTTCATCCTTCATCTCATTGCCATGGTCATCACACACACACACACACACACACACACACACACACACGATTTGTTTCTTTATTGCTGCTACAGCCTACTCCATCCTGTCATCGCAGGCAACATGACTCAATACAGGACGTAAAGCCCTAATCCACCACCACCACCACCACCACTTAGGAGGGAGTTAACTAACATTTTCGTTGGTTATATTCAGCTCAGAACAATAGGAAAACAGTCATAGCGGAGTCCATTTATTAGTTTTGTTAAACTTGAGTATTATCATAACGGGTTCAACTGGATATTAAACATGTCATATTATTGTTTTTGTTTACTAGTTTGCTTATTTTGACCATATTTAGAATACATGAAGAAATCGTATTTTTCAATTTCAGCTGGCACTGTAGAGATGAGTGCAATTCACCCCAAAGAAGCGCATAAAACCAGCGACCAAGGTATGAAATTGCTATGATCCACCGAGATAGTATTGAAAATACGAGAACAATTAAACTTAACCAAGATTGTTCATATTTAAGTGTGAAAGACTAGCTCATAACATCATGCAATACATTATTTGAAAATTTAAACTAAAAACTTGACATGTCACCAAACATGTCATGTAGGTCATCTGTGACCTCCAACAACTTTTTTCCTTTTAAGGTCCTCATTGAATTTAGCCCTAAACGTGATTTCTTCAACATTGTAATGATTGGCTCTCTTCTCCCTTATTCTTTCCAATGTGTAAGGTTTTTTTAACATGTTCGCCATTTCCTTCATCCCTTGATAGTCCTTGGTTGGTATTATGACATGATGTTCATTTCATATTGTGTTTATATTCATGAATTGATAGTTTTGTACAAAATGGTTGTATTTTGTTTAAGCATATATAATATGGACAAAAAGATATATAATCTACATCTGAAATTAGGAACAAAATCAGAAAACATTAATCTCTAGCACAACAAATTCATACTATATAAATAATTGTATTGACAGGATATTATCATAATTGATACATTTGTCAAACGTACAAATAACATACAATAATACAGTACTTTTACATTTCTAAGATAATAATACTAAAAGTGTTCAGCTAACGGTCAATATTAAATGTTGTAACAATGTATTTTACAGCAAGTCGGTCCCGGTTGTGACTAGTAAAAATAATAATAATAAAATACAATTTTACGATACAGACAAATAAAAAAATAAAAATAGAATAATAATAAAAAAAACTGGGAAAAAAACACTGCTTGTCCCGTTCTGTGTCTGATAGATAGTTTTCTTCTTCATTTTCAGCGTCTATGGAGGAGAATAGCGTTAGTAGTTCTGAGGAAGAAGCATCTTTCAGCCATAAAGGTAACAGCTGAGCAACTTCTGAGGTAAACAGTCACCCATGATTCAATATATGTCGTATGAAAAGAACGTACACAGGATAACCATTTTCTATTACAGGTTACACAAATTGTCCAACTGGCTATGCAGCGGTGGGCAAGTATTGCTACTTGGTCAACAGAGCATGGCGCAACTATGAGGAAAATCAGAGATTCTGTTTCCAGAGTGGCGGTTATCTGGCCACTCTTGATTCAGCTAAAGAGAACGCAGCGTTGACTTCATACATTTACAGTATGTGTTGTTTTCTTAAGTTGGAAAGATTTACCATTAGTCAAATATGGATTAGGAAGTCAACCAAATAGAACATTATAAGACATTCTTTATGATAATCTTTGTTTGGCTGAAGGTGATGGTTTCATGATGTTAAAAACAGTCTAGACATAAGACCATAAAAATTCTAGGAAAGCATGTGGTTTCATGATGTTAAACAACAGTCTAAACATAAGACCATACAAATTCTAGGAAAGTATGTCATGGTTTAATAACATAAACTTTCATACACTTACCCTATATTCTCATATGATCTTTGTTTTCTAAAAGTAAAATAATACCATGACAAAGCTTTTATTATAGTGTTTCATGATATCATGTTGACAAATTTTGTATAATTCCGTAGATATGCTGACAAATTTCATTTAATACCACAGGTATGGACTTGGACAGGTGTGAGCTGTATATTGGCTTTTATGATACGTTTGAAAACAATCGTAGTTACTATTGGCTGTTTTTTCATCGCCCAACTGGGTTTACTAACTGGAGGAAGGGCTCTCCATCGAGAAGCCGCTGGAGATGCACTGTCTTTAAGTCGTGCAGAGGTAAAGAGCTCGGATTGTGGACCGACCAGCACTGTTTGAGTCTGTCTGGGGTCATTTGTGAGGCTGATCCATTGTAAGTCAGAGTCAAGGCAAAGAAGCATCAAGCAACAATTATACTTGACATGCTTTGATTTTAGTAATAATTGGAGTCCTTACTTGAACAGGACTTGTAGACCTTAGAATAATACCAATAAATACTGAAAACAAATGGAATTTAAGACTTATTATTTGTTTCTTCATTTTTTTCCTAGTACAATTCTGAAGCGAAGTATGTCCAGCACAAATAAAAAAGGCCATTGGATAAACATTTCTAAAAAATGTATTCTGTTCTTTTTACAATTAGCAGACCAGGTATTTATACCTGCAAGCAAAATAAAAAGGTAACAATGCCGAAACAGCAGGACATTATCATTTGCATTACATAGGGAGGACTTAGGACTAGGCCAGATAATAAAATTAGTCATCATTGGTAAGCCCCGGATTGCCATGCTCAAGAAGAAACAGGAGAGCCCAGTTAAGCCTGAGATTGTAAATCTGCAGGGGGAGACAGCTTCAGGAAATAACCAATGCTCAAACACAAATTAAATATACTTTACTGGTGCATATAGCAACCATTATGAGGAAATGTTCACTGTAGGAAACCCACGAATAACAAAATTCGGTGTCTTTGAACAATTCTCTATATCAATGGCAAGAATATTTTGCTGACCAATAGAGACCATATAGAAAGAGAATGAGATTACCCATGCTCAGCACACTAAGATTGAAATGTACACATAACGGCCACAGTTAACTTGTTGATTTCTGGGAGGGTCTTAAACTTTACTTGTGGACCAGGGAGCAAGGTAAACGGAGAAGTTTGCAGTTTTGAGAGGGAGTGGATACCGTTTTTGTTTAGAAAGGATTCTATGACATTCTGGCTTTCATTTAAATGTATGATTAGGTATGTGGATAGCTGAAGTGTATGTTTGTTACAGGTCCATTTGTCACAGCGCGATTTGTTCCTGTGAAAACTGGATGGTTCGTCACTTGCATGTGGTGGATTCGTCACACGATATTTGTCATTTAGTCACTACCATTACTGAATTTAACAAATTTAAGCTCTTGGGAATTTTACATTGTACTTTAATCGTTCTTTGGTTAAGTTAACAGGAAATAAAGAATCATTAATTAACATATATTTTATCTTCTTATAAGTAGACCTACTTGAGGCTATTTCAATTCATTTTACCATAAATCCTATATATTCAACTTTCTCAAAATAAAAATAAAAATATATTCTGTTTGAACTTTATCAGTATTTATTGTACAAATCTTTACACTTTTTCTTTAAAATCCTCACAGCATTTTCACTCGAGAATCAATTGATTTGCTCTCAGCCTTTATCCAAACGACAGAGTGAGGAGCGCCAAAATTTCACAACTATCCCTTAAGTATTGCATCTCACTATATACAGTATACACACAATTTGCAATGACTTTAGATTGGGAAATTAAAGTTATTTTTGTCACCCCTATTTTGTAATATTGGTAGTAGCAAATTATTTATCGTATGTCTAAATATCAACAAAAATTTTGCAGTGCATCAGCAATATTCAATTTTCATAATGTAAGCCAATTCAATCTGGTGATAGCACCTTGTGACACGATTCTGTAAATGTGGGTCAACACATTCTGCAAAATCATGAAATTGTCAGAGTGTGTTATATCGTCAATTGGGAAACCTAATATGAATTCTCAGAAATTGAACATTGCATTTGATATTACACTCCTTAGTAAGTACTACCATTTATATTATCATTTTTGTCATTATTCTGTACTTCTGTTGTTATACTACATACACATACTGAAAAACTATAACTTATCCTTATCCTTACCAAAAACAAAACACTATTAAAACAGTTTCAATTAATGTTGTACATTTACTCGGCATAGAAAAGTAATCCTTTAAATGTGACAAACTTCAAGTCCTGTCATTCATTTTTAAAGTATGCCACTAGCTGAAATACAGCGGAAATCAATCAAATATAGTCGCATTCACTTATTTCAGTTTTAATTTATTGTTTACCTATTTTCAGTTATCTTTGGAAATATTGCTCTCAATCATGGCGATGGGTCTGGTAAAATCAACAATGTCATGAAAGGTGAAGCATATTGGTTTCGTTGACAGATATCATTATTTGATACTTAGTCGTTGGGAAAAGTGATAAAATGTCTATTTACTCATTTAATCATATAATACCAGCACCACTTTTACTTTTGATGAGAAACAATGCAATGTTATAAATAAGTTTTGCTCAAGTAATTCAAATATTGATTCGAAAAAAAATAACTATTCCAGAGACCAGAAAATGTCAGCTGCCATTTGTGGAAGTGAAAAACTTCTGCTATTTTGCAAATTTCAAGAAACAGACATTTGTCAAACATTTGGCTGACTGTAAAAAGAGGGGTGGCTACTTAGCGATGGTTAAGCATGCCAAAGAAAGCAGAGCTTTATCGGTCTATCTTAAATGTAAGTATTTCAAAGTTACGTGCTCCAAAGAAAGCATGGCTTCATCGATTTATTCTTAAATGTAAGTATTTCGAATTTAAGAGCTCCAAAGAAAGCATATCTTTATCGGTGTATCTTAAATTTAGATATTTCAAAGTTCAATTTGCATACATGAAGACCTCATTAACAAAATGTGAATGACATGTGTTTGCAATCTACTAGTATTACACGTTTAGCATGCCAAGCTAGAGTTTTTCTCAATTCCATTGGAAGACTTGTTACCTTACTAATTGAGGGAGCCACCAGCAATATAGTTCAAATAACTGTTTAATGATATGATCATACAAACCGATCACTGAGTGACGGGTCACGTTTTGATGATGTCCTTAGTGATGTCATCAAGCACTGGTTGAATCATCATCCTGAATATTAAGATTCCACACCCTTTTAGTTTAATCTCATGTGAAGTTGCATATCTATAGATTTTAAATTAATCATTTCAATTAGTCAGCTTTGTGTGCAGTTCTTCCTATTATAAGTCTAGTTGCACTTAGTATAATGAAATGTATATGAAAGACTTCACTGAGGGGTAGGGAGTGTGGTGTCTCTGCTCTCCTATGCATTACAGAAAATGCTAAGTTTTATCAGCATGTGAATTTCATCCAGCTCTCAAATGCATTACAGAAAATGCTTAGTTGTAAGAGCATGTGAAATTCATCTAAAGGAATGAAATGAACTAAAAATAACATAGTTACTCCATCAGTTGCTCTCTTTATTAATATAATTTTTTTCCGAACTTCATCTCATGCATCTCATTTCTCAAAAAATTCATATAACTAGTGGTCTCAACATAACTTTGAATTAAGTTCTGAGACCACTAGTCATCAATATTGTGATAAATAACTTGTATTTGTCAGTGATAATAATAAAGAATCATACATCAAAAATAAACCCAACCTCATACTGATTTGCTATCTGTGCAAGTTTACCAGTTGCCCTTTTCCCCTTTACTGTTAGCAACATTGTTTTTGTTTTGTCATTGGATGGCCTCCTAGCTCCTTTTAACTTCTTTCAATTTGTATATGATACTTTACTAATATAACTGGTGGTAAATCAATATTATTATTTTCATTGTATTTAAAGCCTTGAATGTGGACGATGATGACTGGGCATTCTTCATTGGACTAAAGGACCATTTTGGGGACAACCGGAATTACAAATGGATCCCCGATGGATCCAAATTAAAATATTCCAACTGGGCGAAAAATAATCCTCATCACAACCAACAAAGATGTGCATTGGTCATTGCGAAACCCATTTATGGAGGATATCGGGGAGAATGGGATGATATAGAGTGCCACCTGCCTTATGGGGCTATCTGTGAGACGCACTAGGTATGGCGTGACACAAATAGTCTGGGTTCTAAGCTGAAAAATTGTTCACTCTATGTTACAGCTCTGAAACATTGCACAATGATCCAGGGGGTCAATACCATCATTTTTTAATGTAGGCCCACTTCCAAAAAGTCTTGTTATTGAGCATGGTTGCGAAAGTTGCATTTTGTAACATTACACTGAAATTGTGAGAAAAAAAAACACCCAAAAAGCAAAATTTCGACAATCAACAGCTTCACCTCATGCTATTGAATTAATAGCAAGAGGTATAGCAATGCAAATTTGGTAAAGACATTGAAGGTCAAAGGTTAAGATCATTACATCATATCCATTGAAGTATCTTATAATTTTAGATCAAAACATGGTATCTGTTGAAGTTTCTCATATTATTAGATCATTACATAGTATATATAGAAGTGTCTTATATTATTAGATCAAAATATAGTGATCAATACATAGTATCTATTGACATGGTATCTACAGCAGTTTGTTGTATTATTAGATCATGGATAATATCTATTGAAGTATCTGATATTATTAGATACTGCAAAGTATCACTACCCAATTACCAATGCGATGTAGTACTGACTGCAATTACTATTAGTTTTTTTACTGACTGACTGATTGCAATTATCATTATTTACAAGCTGTGAAAGACATACTGGGCACATACCAGACTTTCTCACTGCTGATGAGAAAAGACTTAGCGTGGACTGTGTGGACTGTGTGGACTGTGTGGACTGTGTGGACTGTGTGGACTGTGTGGACTGTGTGGACTGTGTGGACTGTGTGGACTGTGTGGACTGTGTGGACATTAATTTGTTGGACTGAAGGATTTATAATTTCTTTTTTCTACCATTTGTTTGTTGTTGTAAAATTATGATACTATTAATATAATATGTAAATCGATTTCCCTTATATACCTTGCATAATAATTCGAGTGTATAATAAACAATGTATATATACAGGTCATTTGGTGTAAGAAAAAGCACTCTTAATGCAATCATTCTGGTGGTAATGAGATGTGTTGCCTTGGAAGGAAAACAAATCTAAGCAAATTGTACGAAGTTCATCATAAATCTTAATAAATCAATGTAAACTTGTGAGAATGAGATACAATATAGTGTTTGGTTATTAATAGTAAGATGCATGGTACTTGACAGAGATATTATCACATAAAGATGATTATGCAAATAAATTATGTCAGATACTGAGGTCATGATCATATTGAGCTATTTGAGTGGAGTTCATTTATTGGATTTAAACAATATACATAGTATTATATAGATCACATGATATGAAAGATTCAAATAATTCCAACCAGATGCACATACGTGCATATTTGGTGAACTATATACAATTATATTATACAATATTCATGTATGGCTTGGATAATTGAAAACTATTAAACGGCTAAGTACATATTAAATCCAATAATAAATAATATTCATAATTTTAAGTTATTTCTGAACTATTGTACAGGAGGTATTTTTTAACATGGTGTTTCATGGCATTAACTGATAGGTGTTGTGGAACAATATCTGCAAAATAATTATAGATGACAGCGCCTTTATATCTTATAATTTGTTGACAAATATTAGTACTAAATATAGGAACATGTAGCTTCATTTGTTGCCTAATTTCATAACTATGGTAATGATAATTATCTGTAAACATGGAATCAAACAACACTGCATGTAAGCCTAAAATAATCAATTTAGTAGAGTTGTTAAAGTAGTTATTCAAAATCTGTCATTATTTTACAGTATTATTCATCATTATTTTAAAAAAAATTTCATTATTTTACACTATTTTATTAACTTGTTTACTATTGTGATCGAGATTACAACTTGGCTGTACCCTGCATTGATTGTCTAAGCATGAGGCTAATGTGCAACCTGGTGTGGACTCCAAGCAGTACCATCTCATCATTACGTCTACCCTAGCTACTGCTCTACATAACCTGACCAGGAACACTGAGACAATATTATATGATACAACACAAAAATATTTCTAGCTAATATACATTTGAAAAAACATGCTTCATTTTACTGGAATCGGCATAAATGGAATGTGTTTGCCTGTCAAATTAAATATTGCACAGTCGGGCATATTTTCATTTTCTGGGTCATTTTAGGTTCATGTACTGTAAGTTATTTGCTGACAAAGTTTAAAACAACCAACATGGATACTCCAGCAAAGTTTCTGCTTCTCCTAGGATATGTATGTAAGTACAAATGATACATCAATAACAAGCAAACTTCAAGTCTAATACAACTATACTAAAAAATATTCAAATATTATTATAAGTTTTGATGCACCTTTAACTTATTAATAAATCAATTGTACATGATTGAATATTTGGTTTCAATATGCATGTGGTCAATTCAAGATTGCTGTGAAAATTCGTATACATGTACATTACTTAACCATTTACTCCTCATAATATAGGGCGGGGGCCTAGCTCAGAGGTAGCTCTCTGCGCTTCCAACCACTGGGTCCCAGGTTCAATTCCCGGTTGAGCCTAATTAGCTGGATGGCTGTTTCATCCTTCATCTCATTGCCATGGTCTTTGACAAAGTATATTAAAATAAACAAGCTCGGGAAAGACCTTCTAGCTGACAAAGCCCCGCCCCCCTTACAACTGTGTGTAAAATAAATCAAATAAAACTTAGATTGACTCTGAAGAATATATTACAGGTTATTTAAATGAGCAATTAAGTAATTTACATGTATGTAAACTTTCATAATAGTCTTGACTTGATCACATCTATATTGAAACAGAATTTATGAGCCAAATATTCTATCAAAATATCTCTTTGTGTATATGAGTCATGAGTCAGACTTCCAATGATAGTAATAAATGATATGAACAAAAACATATGTAGTATTATATGTCATGATATACTATGATTATCATACTATTTCTATTTACTTATCAATTTTTGTTTCTGTTTTAGTTGTCAACAGCCAGCTAATCTTGAGCAAAAAGCCTGTTTCAGACTGTATGAAAGGTTTGGTTATAGTCTATCCATATTACCAAAAGTTTATCCATTGTATTTACTCGAATAAAAACCCTCCCTTCTATTTGTTTAAGAGGCCATCTCCTCAGCAGGGCATTTATTTAAGGTGGGCTTCTATTTGGTTAGGGGCAATGAAGGACAACAATAAATGGACAAATGTATGAAAATAAATCTGAAATATCTCAATTTCTTTGATATTACCTGTTTTAAGTCTGTCGGGGGGGGGGGGGGGGGAGTTCTTGAGGGAGGCCTTTATTTATTTTGGAAGGCAGCCACCCTGGGCTTCTATTCGAAGTGGGCTTCTATTAGAGGGGGCGTTTATTCGAGTAAATACAGTATTTAAGAAACAGCAAAATGGTCTTCAAAATAACTCCTAAAGTAACACATAATATTATGTGTTTGTTTGGTGAATCAATCAACAAATATGCTATCTGTAACTTATTATTTATAGTTCTGGATCCGCCCCTGCATGGGACTAAGTGTTTATATATAAATAATAATTAGTATTATGTTATTTTGTTGTAGATAGAACAGTGTGCCCCTTGCCATATGTGGAGGTGGGTGATCACTGTTTTTTTGCAAACTTCAGAATAAAAACCTTGGAAAGTCATGAAACTGATTGTTTCAACAGAACTGGCTACGTGGCTAAAATAGACAGCCAGGAGAAGAGTACAGCGCTTAACCAGTACCTCATTGGTAGGTCAAGAATAATATAGTATTATATGTTTCAATGTTACTGGGTCTGAAGCTGATATAGCCAGAGCTCTTACAAGACCAGCTGCTAGAGGCAGACGTAATGATAAGATGATAAGGATTGGAGTCCTTACACCATGTTACACATTCACCCCGTAGGTGGCGGTGGGGCGGCCTCAGCATAGGTACTAACTTTTCAGGACTTATGACTAATATTGTAGACATCGTGACTAACTAGATATTTGAATGGAATGTAGAATTAGTCCAGTCATTTTGCATCTTATGCAAGTCAGATTTATCTGACTAACATGTTAGTCACCATAGCAAATGTCCTCAGTAGATGTCATACAATTACACTTAGTAAATTTTTTGTCAAAAAAAAATGATGTATTAATTTCCATTTCACAAGATGCTTTGAGTTGCAACTCACAAGGGAGGTGTCGACTGTTCAAAACTCAGCCTATCAGCAAAAGAATAAGTATGAAGAAGCGCCACTCGCTATACTTTACATTGTAAATGCCTGTGCCTCCTTTTCCCAGCATGCATTGCGCGCCGGAGTTCTCTGATTCCCCTAGTGGATAATAAAATTCATTCAAAAACTTCTAGTCAAGTGCGTAGATTTGCCAATTTCACATGAACAACGCAATAAAATGTAACTTCCACATGATTTACTTGTCTTAATGGGCGAATGGAGCTAAATATTACCACGATTGACACAATGTTACAAGTATAAGATCTGAACGCTACGTAGGCTTATCGTGTCAAATGACGTCATAATCGGTGAGTATGATGTCACTCAATAATCGCCGATTGTTCTTTGTTTATGACATAATCAGCTCGCTTAACAATGCGCCTCCTTTTTCCTGTGGGCATTGCGCATCCTATTTACGGGAGTGCGGGTTCTTGATACTTATTATTCTTTGTTCAAAACGCAGCCTATCAGGAGCAGTCGACAGCTCCCTGGTGAGTTATAGCTCAAAGAATCTTGTGAACATGAAGTCAATACATTTTGGATTACCATGATTCAGGAACCAATCTGTATGGAATTATCTTTGTCAAACAATGGGCTACTATTTACCAATAGAGGGCTCTCAGTAACTGCACCCAAACAATTGTTGATGACGTAATGAAACAATGAAGTCATTGAGTGCAGTTAATGATTTCATACTTAGATGACGTCATTAAACAATGATTTGGGCGCAATTACTAATAGCTTCCTCTATTGGTAAATAGTAGCCCATTTAATGTTAAAGCTGGCTGACCTGTTAGATAAAGGGATGGATTATGTGTACCTTTGAGAGACTCCCATAAGACAGTCATGTCTAACAAATTGTTAGTCCAATGGCCGAAAATGCAAACAATTTCAAATCACACACCCATTTTGAAACCTACTATATAATGCATATGTCTTAAAACCCAATCATTCCATTTATTGTGATGATAATCAATAACCGAGCAATTAGTTTCATCGCCTGTCTTCATTTTTAAGCATTGAACGCTGACCCCGAAGACTGGGCATTCTTCATCGGTCTAAAAGACGCAACTGGAAACAATGTAGACTACAAATGGACTTCAGACGGCTCCAAAATTTCTTTTTCCAACTGGGCAGACAACCAGCCTAACACTATTAACCAAGAGTGTGTCTTGGTGATTGCAAACCCCAGATTTGGAGGGTATCTAGGTCAATGGGATGATATCGAATGCAATGGAGGATATGGCGCCATCTGTGAGACAGATAGGGTAAGAATATCTTCCATTGGGAGGGGTGGGGGCCTAGCTCAGTGGTAGTGCAACAACTGGGTCCCGGGTTCAATTCCCGGTCGAGCCTATGTTGCATGGCTGTTTCATCCTTTGTCTCATTGCCATGGTCCTACTTAGCCCATCAGGTGCAGAAATACAGGACTTAAAGCCCTAATCCACCACCACCACTATCTTCCATTGGGAAGATGATGTTATTGACTTGCATTGGTAATATGGTGGTGGTGGAATAGGGCTTTACCGCAACCGGGAATCGAACCCGGGACCTAGTGTTTGGAAGTCCAGTGCACTACCACTGAGCTAGGCCCCCAACCCTGCATTGGCAAATATGCTATAGGCCTATGACGTATTGAAAAGTTAAAACCAACAACTGCAAGTAGGCAACTCTTGAATATTGTCATTAGGTGACAATAGCCTCATCATCTACTATCAGTAAATTGTCAATAAGACTGTGTGTGTTAACAACAACATTCAAGATTCATTTATATAAATAGGCCATTTTCAAAATGAGACAATTTCATATCACATATATATCTTGAAAATAACATTCATGGCAGGCTGACCCCAATTGGGAGTATGTGCCTTAACAAAAATAATCGATGAGTTTTTTTTTTCTCTGCATACTGCCAAGAATTTATACACTATCACTATAGATATTTAATTAAACACTAAGTAGTATTTCTTAAAACATTTAATTGTCTATTTTTAGTACTGCTGTTACTCATACATGCTTATGAAATGCATATTTTTGTTTAAATGGTAACGTATAATTCTCATCCAGCTTACTGTCTTGATGCACAAGTCTTGCCATTTCAGGTAAAGCTTTAACACAGGATGGAGCCACCTACAATACTGTCGCTCTCTGACACCCTCTTGTGGATAACAGATTACCAACCACAACATATTTTTGCTATGTGTGCAAAACATTTAACTGAATAAAAGTGAATTTAATTTGCAGTGACATTTATGTATTCCTGTAAAGTACAGATGAATTTGGAGCTAATTTATATTTTCTCTGGTAAATAGAACTTCACACACTTGCACTCAATTTTTGACAGAGATTTGAACCCACAATCTCTATAAAGCCAGTGACCTTTAAGACATTTCATCTAAAAAAACACCAGGTGGCGTGTTAATGCAAAACGATACAACGCCCCTATCGTTCTAAATAATAAGTAAATTTGTATGGAGGTTTACAGTACATCAGCTATTGCACAGAGTATCATTACTCACCTTCTATGAACACGAAGTTGTTTGATAATTCAATAATAACAGAAACGACCACTCACCTGAAAAGATAGAAGAAATAAGTGTGAATTCATAATTTTATAATCAAATATGAAAATTAAACAACGATACTTCAAACCAATTTTTAAGGATAAAGCAGCAAAGAATAAATAAAAATAAAGATCAATTAAATGGAGAGAAATAATTATAAGTTTGAAATTTTTGTTTTCGCAATAATGATTCATCACCATCTTGTCATTGTGGCCACAAGTTATGGGCACAAGAAATCAATATAATAAAAATTACATTTTCAATATGAATACATCAAACAGTAAATCAATATCATAGGTGTCATTATTAGTGAGACATGTCAGTCCATTTTGAGTTGCCTCCTGGTTTGTTTACTAATTGGCTATGGTCGAAAAGCTTAAGCACATTCATGTATAATGCTACGGCAAGATATCATAAGGCCTACCATTATAAAAAATATAGAATAATCTGACATTAAAATGTTGGACATAGATCATCATTTTGGTGAGATATCAATTAATGATTATAGAAAAATGGTCATTAACAGGATATCTATCTACGTATACATGTCGGGGTGGGGGCCTAGCTCAGTGGTAGCGTGCTGGGCTTCCAACCACTGAGTCCCGGGTTCAATTCCCGGTCAGCCTATGTTGGATGGCTGTTTCGTCCTTCATCTCATTGCCATGGTCCCCTAATTAGCCCATCAGGGGCAGAAATACAGGACGTAAAGCCCTAATCCACCACCACCACGTATACATGTCATAATTATTGCATTCACGTGGATAGAATCTATAGATATTCGCTGATTTTTCAATGATATCTGTTAAAGAAATCGTTTTCAGGTCAATTTAAAATCACATAGCAACTCATCCAAAAACGTCTACCATGAAATTTGGCACACACTCTACAGACATGCCTCTTGCAGCTCTGAAAGCCAAGTTGCTATACGATCCAATGTATATAAATGAAGACATGTCTTAACAGTCCCTACCATTCTACAACCTAACTAAGGAGTTTTGCAACCTTTGCTTTGGGGGCTTCTGCTACTTATTGTAATGGCAGCATCTCAAGCCTGCTCTAAATTCATTGGTTTTACTTGTCAATAGGAAATGTAGACAAGGCATACAGAGGAGAGGAGAGGAGAGGAGAGGAGAGGAGATGAGAGGAGAGGAGAGGAGAGGAGAGGAGAGGAGAGGAGAGGAGAGGAGAGGAGAGGAGAGGAGAGGAGAGGAGAGGAGAGGAGAGGAGAGGAGAGGAGAGGAGAGGAGAGGAGAGGAGAGGAGAGGAGAGGAGAGGAGAGGAGAGGAGAGGAGAGGAGGCTTAAATAGTTCTTCACTTATCACTTATCAAGTGTTAGAAATACAGTTAGTTTTATAAAATCTGGTCGACCTGAGACAGCTGTAGCGACCTATTTCTGGCTGTAGCTATAACTGGCTAAAGTCAGCTGCTTCTGTCTACATCTAGCTACTAGCCAGCCTACATAAACCACCACCGAAAAATATAAACCTTGGAAATGTAAGACATTTGACTAATGTATCATAAAAAAATATATATGTACTTTTAGATCCCAGCCAAAGCCAGCCAAAGCCAGCCAAAGCCAGCCATAGCCAGCCATAGCCAGCCATAGCCAGCCATAGCCAGCCATAGCCAGCCATAGCCAGCCATAGCCAGCCATAGCCAGCCAGTTTTGTCTAGTGGCAGGTAGCATCATACAGCAGAAGTTATCTAGCTTTGTCTAGGTTCAGTTTGACAGGCCTTTTTGAATGGAACTAACTTTATACAGTCACACAAAAAATAATTCAGACACCCTTTGACTAATGAATATTCTTATTACTTGTACAATAAACATTTTATCTATTGAATTCAATTATTATCACTAAAGATGCAAAATGCACCTTAAGAGAGATTGCCTTAGTAATCAGATGGCCCTTCCCCCCCCCCCCCAATTTACCAGGAGTTCCCCCCCCCCATTTACCATGAGTTACCTTAAGATTGCACTGAACCAATGCACTCCTCAGTGCTCAACTTTACCCAAACAGTTGTCACGAACACTATTGAATGTTTCCATGGCAACCAGTCTTACAGCGTTTCCTTGACACCCAGGAATAGAATCAAGCTCTTTCATTCATTGTGTTTGGCACCAGTGATTACAGAAAGTTACAACCAAATACTCCAGAATGATTTATCACTTTGAGTAGTGTTATTTTTTATTCTTTGGCCTATTGATTAGCACAAGTTACAACCAAAATACTCCAGAATGATGTATCACTTTGAGTAGTGTTATTTTTTATTCTTTGGCCTATTGATTAGCACAAGTTACAACCAAAATACTCCAGAATGATTTATCACTTTGAGTAGTGTTATTTTTTATTCTTTGGCCTATTGATTAGCACAAGTTACAACCAAAATACTCCAGAATGATTTATCACTTTGAGTAGTGTTATTTTTTATTCTTTGGCCTATTGATTAGCACAAGTTACAACCAAAATACTCCAGAATGAATTATCACTTTATGTAGTGTTATTTTTTATTCTTTGGCCTATTGATTAGCACAAGTTACAACCAAAATACTCCAGAATGATGTATCACTTTGAGTAGTGTTATTTTTTATTCTTTGGCCTATTGATTAGCAAAAGTTACAACCAAAATACTCCAGAACGATGTATCACTTTGAGTAGTGTTATTTTTTATTCTTTGGCCTATTGATTAGCACAAGTTACAACCAAAATAATCCAGAATGATTTATCACTTTATGTAGTGTTATTTTTTATTCTTTGGCCTATTGATTAGCACAAGTTACAACCAAAATACTCCAGAATGATTTATCACTTTGAGTAGTGTTATTTTTTATTCTTTGGCCTATTGATTAGCACAAGTTACAACCAAAATACTCCAGAATGATTTATCACTTTGAGTAGTGTTATTTTTTATTCTTTGGCCTATTGATTAGCACAAGTTACAACCAAAATACTCCAGAATGATTTATCACTTTGAGTAGTGTTATTTTTTATTCTTTGGCCTATTGTTTAGCACAAGTTACAACCAAAATACTCCAGAATGATGTATCACTTTGAGTAGTTATTTTTTATTCTTTGGCCTATTAATTAGCACAAGTTACAACCAAAATACTCCAGAACGATGTATCACTTTGAGTAGTGTTATTTTTTATTCTTTGGCCTATTAATTAGCACAAGTTACGACCAAAATACTCCAGAATGATTTATCACTTTGAGTAGTGTTATTTTTTATTCTTTGGCCTATTGATTAGCACAAGTTACAACCAAAATACTCCAGAATGACGTATCACTTTGAGTAGTTATTTTTTATTCTTTGGCCTATTGATTAGCACAAGTTACAACCAAAATACTCCAGAATGATTTATCACTTTGAGTAGTGTTATTTTTTATTCTTTGGCCTATTGATTAGCACAAGTACAACCAAAATACTCCAGAATGATGTATCACTTTGAGTAGTTATTTTTTATTCTTTGGCCTATTAATTAGCACAAGTTACAACCAAAATACTCCAGAATGATGTATCACTTTGATAAGTGTTATTTTTTATTCTTTGGCCTATTGATTAGCACAATTTACAAACAAAATACTCCTGAATGATGTATCACTTTGAGTAGTTATTTTTTATTCTTTGGCCTATTGATTAGCACAAGTTACAACCAAAATACTCCAGAATGATTTATCACTTTGAGTAGTGTTATTTTTTATTCTTTGGCCTATTGATTAGCACAAGTTACAACCAAAATACTCCAGAATGATGTATCACTTTGAGTAGTGTTATTTTTTATTCTTTGGCCTATTGATTAGCACAAGTTACAACCAACATACTCCAGAATGATTTATCACTTTGAGTAGTGTTATTTTTTATTCTTTGGCCTATTGATTAGCACAAGTTACAACCAAAATACTCCAGAATGATTTATAACTTTGAGTAGTGTTATTTTTTATTCTTTGGCCTATTGATTAGCACAAGTTACAACCAAAATACTCCAGAATGATTTATCACTTTGAGTAGTGTTATTTTTTATTCTTTGGCCTATTGATTAGCACAAGTTACAACCAAAATACTCCAGAATGATGTATCACTTTGAGTAGTGTTATTTTTTATTCTTTGGCCTATTGATTAGCAAAAGTTACAACCAAAATACTCCAGAACGATGTATCACTTTGAGTAGTGTTATTTTTTATTCTTTGGCCTATTGATTAGCACAAGTTACAACCAAAATACTCCAGAACGATGTATCACTTTGAGTAGTGTTATTTTTTATTCTTTGGCCTATTGATTAGCACAAGTTACAACCAAAATACTCCAGAATGATGTATCACTTTGAGTAGTGTTATTTTTAATTCTTTGGCCTATTGATTAGCACAAATAACAACCAAAATACTCCAGAATGATGTATCACTTTGAGTAGTGTTATTTTTTATTCTTTGGCCTATTAATTAGCACAAATTACAACCAAAATACTCCAGAATGATTTATCACTTTGAGTAGTGTTATTTTTTATTCTTTGGCCTATTAATTAGCACAAGTTACAACCAAAATACTCCAGAATGATGTATCACTTTGAGTAGTTATTTTTTATTCTTTGGCCTATTAATTAGCACAAGTTACAACCAAAATACTCCAGAACGATGTATCACTTTGAGTAGTGTTATTTTTTATTCTTTGGCCTATTGATTAGCACAAGTTACAACCAAAATACTCCAGAATGATTTATCACTTTGAGTAGTGTCATTTTTTATTCTTTGGCCTATTGATTAGCACAAGTTACAACCAAAATACTCCAGAATGATTTATCACTTTGAGTAGTGTTATTTTTTATTCTTTGGCCTATTGATTAGCACAAATAACAACCAAAATACTCCAGAATGATTTATCACTTTGAGTAGTGTTATTTTGTATTCTTTGGCCGATTGATTAGCACAAGTTACAACCAAAATACTCCAGAATGATGTATCACTTTGAGTAGTGTTATTTTTAATTCTTTGGCCTATTGATTAGCACAAATAACAACCAAAATACTCCAGAATGATGTATCACTTTGAGTAGTGTTATTTTTAATTCTTTGGCCTATTGATTAGCACAAGTTACAACCAAAATACTCCAGAATGATTTATCACTTTGAGTAGTGTTATTTTTTATTCTTTGGCCTATTGATTAGCACAAGTTACAACCAAAATACTCCAGAATGATGTATCACTTTGAGTAGTGTTATTTTTAATTCTTTGGCCTATTGATTAGCACAAATAACAACCAAAATACTCCAGAATGATGTATCACTTTGAGTAGTGTTATTTTTAATTCTTTGGCCTATTGATTAGCACAAGTTACAACCAAAATACTCCAGAATGATTTATCACTTTGAGAAGTGTTATTTTTTATTCTTTGGCCTATTAATTAGCACAAGTTACAACCAAAATACTCCAGAATGATTTATCACTTTGAGTAGTGTTATTTTTTATTCTTTGGCCTATTTCCTCTTTTTTCTTTCTTCGTCTTTTGTCTCTTTTTATTTCGTAAGTCTTGTTTTTTATGTGACTCTCTGGCTAGCTTTCTTGCTATGAAATTACTTTGTGATGTAGCTTTTAAAAAGCCAAATCTTTAGATACATGAAGCACTTATGATATAGTCTTACTGACAGGTGGTAAAATTTCAAAGCTCCCCTAAATGTAACATCAACAGAATTTGATAAATTCCCAGACGGCATCCCAAATTGCATCAACATCGGCACAATGTCGGCGATGTTGAAACCATGTTGCACCGACAGCGGCCGATGTAGAAATGATGCTAACCCGATTTGGAATGCTATCTGGGATTAGTGTGGCATTTTTAATACATTGATAGTCTTGCAGTGGTTTATCGCATTCCAAAAGCAACTTTACACTGGAATCTCTTAAGTAGAAAATGGTCAAGTAGCTGATCAATAACAATCCATAACATTCTTAGAACTACAACCTTTTCTACCAAATAGGTTAGCAGGCCTTAGTCAATAAGATAAATATCTTCCGAATTGGTAGTCATACTGACAAACAATTGAGTCAATATTGAAGTCAACTAAAGGCCCCAGTGAACATAGATTATCAGTGCATACCCAGATAGCATTCCAAATTGGCCCAGCATCGTTTCCATATAGGCCACTGTCGTTACAACATTGTAATAACATCGCCCACATCACGCCAACATTGAAACAATTTGGGACGCTATCTTGGTACGACAAGAAATACTCTTGGTCCTCGGTACCATATTGCTTATACAAGCACGGTCATATCAGTGACTTTTTTCAAAATGTTCTTGATATCATCTTATAGTCATGTAAGACAATGGCTTTCATACGTACAACAACTAATATTTCAGTCAATATTGAAGTCACTTATAGATCTCAGCTTAAAAAGATTTTAAAAACATGCAACAAAACCTTGACTGTGTTGCAATAAAATTCTTGACTAATGCACGCCAAAATGTTCTCGATATCATATTGCTGATACAAGTGCAACCATATCAGTGACTATTTTCAACATCTGCATAAACCCAGTTCTTGCTCCGCTATTGATATTGTGGGAGCACTTTGCGGATGATATATGCTTGGGTGGAGTTCCTAGATAAGGCCCCAGGTGGCATTGTGGTTGATAAGCTCTTCAGTCAAAGAGAACATCACATGTCTGTTGTTCAGCAGTTAATGACTGGATGTTATTATGGGATAGTATTTGTTGTGTTTGATACTTAATAGTACTTTTAAACTCCACTTTATTCAACGCAAATCATAAAGATATGGTAAATCTGCAACCAATTGAAACTCAATATCACTTATTTGTATAAACTATGAATTATAATGATATCTGTATAAAATATCTAAAGTCAATATGCATAGAATAGCAATATATAATTATATCTCATTATATGACAGTTAATAGACATGTGATTGATATGTCATACTATTCATAATACAATAGTAGGCTATTCAGAATACAATGAAGTGTACTTACAAATAACATGAGGAGTCCACACACAACAAATTCATCCTGTGTTTGTATGGCAAATAAATGAGCTCTTTTCTCTTGAATTATCGAATGTTATCTGAGCTGCAGGATACATTATACAACACCTATTTTGTTACTAAACGACAACAAACAAACAATCAAACAGTCAACTGAAATGTTGATTCTGTTGTGTGAACCACTGAACACAACAGTATTACCAATAAGACAAGCATATAAAGATATATTTGTTTCTCGACGTACAAAAGATAATTTGATGTAAAATATACGTTACCAAGATTGATGGCAAATTTTTTATATCTATTGCACGTAATAGCAGAGGCTTTTGTGGTTTAAAAGGAATAGCAAAGAAAGAATAACATTACAAAGAACAACACTTATACACTATTGGAGGAAAAATTGAAAAATAATCTGCGATATATTGTATATGTAGTATATATGGTTTCTTTCTAGAGAGTACAGTAGAACTCATATAATATGAACAGTCTTTTACAAGCTAAACTGAGATAAACTGCTAAATTTAGCTAAAGTGAGTTGAAATGAGCTGAACTGAGCTAGGCTGAGCTGAACTGAGCTAAAATGATCTAGACTGAGCTAAACTGAGCTGAACTGAGCTAAACTGATCTAGACTGAGCTAAACTGAGCTAAACGGAGCTGAACTGAGCTAAACTGGGCTGAACTGAGCTAGCCTGAGCTGAATTGAGCTACACTGACCTAGACTGACCTAGACCGACCTAAACTGAGCTAACCTGAGCTAAACCACTGTACCATGGAACCTGCCGAACAATCTACATAGCTCTATATGTCTATTGGAAGCTATCATTTAAGTAAGCCATCATAACTAATATCACCATATTTTATAACTATATATAACTATTGGATACAGTTCTCTTATATTCTTACAGCATCATGATGTATAAATGCTACTGGGTCTGAAGCTTAGCTAGTCTATATAACCAGCTACAGGTAGATGTAATCATGAGATGATAAGGCTATTGAAGTCCACACCATGTTACATATTTACCCCATGGGTGGGGTCTTTTACTTGCACATGCCTCAGCATAGACACCGAGTACAAGACTCCTCCAATTTAACATCTCATGCGATCGACATCCAGCTGCTGGGATGTAGCTCATGAAGAGTGCTTGGGCCGGGGATTCTGATTACACTATTATTGCGGGGTGAAAAAGTTTACCTTTTCTTGGTGTTGTTGGAGGACGCCTCCTGGTGTTAATTGGTGCAGAAGTTGTTCTAATATCCTTGGTAACATATTTGTTGTTTACATACATTGTGGAATTTTTAAATCCCGTCCTTTGCGTTCAAAATGTGATATTTTTGTTCAACAAATGTTATTCATGGTCACAATTCGAATAAATTCATAATTCATAAGCTTGGTATGGCTGTTGATAACTGTCAAATCGCATAAGATCTGAAAATTATTATGTTAATTACTCATCGGTTAATGTTTAAATCATAATTCTGGTAATAGGAAACACATTATATTTTAATTCTAAAATGTATACCGTAAAAGAGGGTATTATCGACAGGGCAGGTATTATCGACACTCGCATTAGAATGTTAACAATTTTGTTAACAAACCAATTTAAGTGTCGATAATACCCGCCCTGTCGATAATACCCTCTTTTACGGTATATAAACATTTTGATATAAACTTTTCAATTTCATCATTGAATTGAATGATAATCTTACATATATGTAATGTCAGTCATTTAATAATATGTTTTCAGAAAGTGTAATATTATAATTACGATTATAAATTTAACTATTTATTAATTCTTTTTTTATTTGCAATTGACTACTTAACCATGATAATAGCAAAAATCTTACATTATTACTAACTAGCTCATGTATGTATTTGAAATATCACTATTAACTAATTTCATATATTGATTTAATACAAAATTTCTGTTTTTTTTATGTCAGATACTGGTTTCCAGAAATGCCACTAAATTGTGCCAGTTTCAAGGACAGTCTAAGCTAAAATAAAGTCGAATTTTGGAAAATTAAATTCAATAAATTATTATTACTACATTACTCCACAACAAATGGTTTGTAGTGCCCACTTAGAATTAATCTATCGCATATTGAATAATAAATTATTTCATGATTTTATAGTTATACACATGAGTGAAATATATTGATAAGCCCACGATCTTTAAAATATATTTTGTAAAACACTCCATAGATTGTATTTGTGAGCTATATTTAAATTGAATTATGGTATAAAAATAATACATAGTAATTTATCAACTGTAAAATAGGTATTCTAATAACATCTAATCTAATGTATGTTATACATAAACTACAATATTCATATGCAGCCATGGACTTTAAATATGTATACGTTATGAAATATGTTTAGGTGTGGAACTTATGTAAATATGTAAACAATAAATTTCAATCTTATTGTAATATTATTATCAGTATTTGTATATAATTATGTAAATTTGAATCTTATTGTGATATATATTATCAGTATTTGTATATAATTATGTAAATTTGAATCTTATTGTGATATATATTATCAGTATCTGTATATAATTATTTAATTTTTAATCTTTAAAGCTTTGTGGTTTGACCTGTTATTTATCTTTTATGTATATCTTACTTAGAGAATGTCTCAGCCCAGAAAACATATAATTACGGCAACTGGGACCTTGAATTTGTAGCTACATACTATTCGCATATTATGTAGAAAATAATGAGAACTTGTATATCATTCTTCTGTTACAGTAGCTTAGATACGACTTAGTGAGTAGAGCTATAGTTATATGTGACATATGTATCTCTCCTGATATGAAAAAATGTCAATAAAAGCCATATATATACACAAATCTACCAATTGTACAGTATCACTTCTTTTGAACATGTGCATATTTGACTTATAATTAACATGCCTATTGCTGGTAATCAATCCAATGAGTTATAAACAAATGTAATCCAAAATGTTCATAACAAAAATAATTGTCCACAAGTATATCCTTCTCATGTATAGAACTACATAACCATATCTAAATATCATAAACTGCATGAAAGGTGTCTGACAACATACTCGATCCACCTGTTCAATGCGTCACACATGACCACACATTTTGAATAGATTATGTCCACTGGTTCAATAATATACAAATATGCACATTATTCTAATAAATTATATTGATATTAAACCCTGATAATGTGACAAGTGTCGTGTATTCACCAGAGACTTATTAAATTTCATTTCTAGAAATCTATGGTCTAATCGAATCATATATACTATATGTTATCTAATCCAATATATCCCACAACATCCAGTCTAAATTAAATCATAATCTAATCCCAATCTAATATATCCCATCTCATCCAATCTAATCATAATATGATTATAATCTAACTAATCGAATCAAATATCATATAATCTAAACCCATCTAATCTAATCACCGATAATCTAAGTTATCTAATCTAATACATCCCATCTCATCCAATCTAATCATAATATGATTCTAATCTAACTAATCTAATCCAATATCATACAATCTAAACCCATCTAATCTAATCTCCAATTGATCTTTAATGCAACCTCTTGTCTCATCCAACATCAAGTTAAATCAAACACCATATTACACGCTGCATCGATTTGATGTCGGCTCAGCGTTGGCCAGAGTCGACCAACATCAGCATAACATTGTGGTGATTCAGCATGCTGTATGATAGATAGATAGATAGATAGATAGATAGATAGATAGATAGCTAGATAGATAGATAGCTAGCTAGCTAGCTAGATAGCTAGCTAGCTAGATAGATATATAGATAGATAGATAGATAGACATGGAAAGTGCAGCCCTCTGAGACAAGTTGCTGCTATCGAGGATTGATTGATGAGGTGAGTGAAAGGAGGAGTCCGCCCATGTTGTACATTTACTCTATGGGTGGGATCTTTTACTTGCCCCAGCATAGACACTGAGTAGAAGGGACCGTTAAGTTAACGTCTCATCGGAATGACATCCAGCTGAGATGTTGCTCATGAAGGGGGCCTGGGCCCTGGAATTGAACCCGGGTCCTTCAGAGGAGCAGGCGAGCGTCTTACCATTGGACCACCCTGCTGCATAGTGTGTAGTGTCATTCATGCAAGTATGCAAGTTTTCTCTATTAAATATCTTATTTTAGCCATCATAACAAGCAACTTGAAGCCAATGTCAAGCAAATGGTAATAATGTTCGGCCGACGCAAAGCCAACATTAGGCCGGTTTTGTTGTCGCCACACCAAGGTAATAATCTGATGTGGCGGTTAACCAGGCAAGTGTTATAAAATATCATATTATCTAGGTTAACTACATTTTGGCTCAGGGCGGGGGCCTAGCTCAGAGGTAGCGCTCTGGGCTTCCAACCGCTGGGTGTGGGGTTCGATTCCCTGTCGAGCCTAAGTTGAATGGCTGTTTCATCCTTGGTCTTATTGCCATGGTCTCTGCCTGTCCTAATTAGCCCAACTGGTGCGGAAATACAGGATGTAAAAGCCCTAATCACACACACAAACACACACACACACACACACACACACAGACACACACACACACACACACACATAATTTGGCTCACCCCTTATCTAACCTGAACTCCATATTGGGTTGAGTTCAATATCTGATTTGTAACCTAATGAAATTTCTAATCTTATCTCTAATCTAATCTAATGTATTCAACAAACTTAAGAATTTACACAAGTCATGCATTGTCTGACGTCACAGAAACCTGCAAAGTTTTCACCCAACAAAATTCAAACACAAAAAGACAACACAAAAGTAATCAGAATTTTGATTAAATGTCATTCAAAATGGTTTAAAGAACATAAAATATTAACAGAGATGGTAACAAGATTTCTGTCTGAAAATGTCGCTTTAATATTACACGACAAGGTTTAATAAAATGAAAGGTTTCTTGAAATGAAAAGGCATATTTTGCAGTTGACTGTCTTCTAAAATGCAGAGTAACACAATTTTATGAAGATGTAAAAATTCCCAAGCTCCCAGACTACATCTTCCGTATACATACATGACCATCTACAGACAAATAAAAAGGTTTTCTTAAGACTCCAGTGTGACATACAATGATATTACTCCAGAACCGCATGCATAATCTGGACTTGTACATGGCCAAATGTGCCACGTGCGTTTTCCATGAGAAGGATAAACGCATGGAAAAACGCACGTGGCACAATTGGCCATGTATAATTCTGAAATTGAGCATATGAATAGATAAATGAATAAATGAATACATCAACCTATTTTTGCTATAATTTTTGTCTTTCGTTCCCTTTGTCTATGTATTAATTATCTACCTAACTTTGTACCTACCTAACCCTGAAAGCATTCAAGATTGCTTCAACATCTGCTCGATGTCAGAGATGTTAATACAATGTTGTAACGACAGTGATCTAGTGCTATCAATTTATATCTCTATCTTTCTATCTATCTATCTTTCTATCTATCTATCTATCTACCTATCTATCTACCTGTCTATCTATTGATCTATATATCTACCTGTCTATTTATTTATCTATCTATCTATCTATCTACCTGTAAGATAAGGTTAAATAAGGCACAGATATACTTGATCCCATCATTGAATATTATGGCAAATAAACCTTATTTTGGAACAGACAGTGATAATTGTATTAACATTACATAAATTGATATGTATATAATGTACGAAGCCTCTCTTCCTACCTTCTTTCCTTCCTTCCTTCCTTTTTCCTTATTGTCATGAAATGTCATTAGTCATATTATGTATCTCAAATTTCAATATGTCATAACAATAGACATTGTTTGCAATTGCCTGTTTATCCAGCTCAGAATGAGACTAAGTAGGTCATGTGATGTTCTCTTTGACTGAAGAGCTTATCAACCACATGCCACCTGGGGCCTTATCTAGGAACTCCACCCAAGCATATATCATCCGCAAAGTACTCCCACAATATCAATAGTGGAGCAAGAACTGGGTTTATGTAGATGTTGAAAATAGTCACTGATATGGTTGCACTCGTATCAGCAATATGATATCGAGAACATTTTGCTGTGCATTAGTCAAGAATTTTATTGCAGCACAGTCAAGCTTTGTTGCATGCATTAAAAATCTTTGTAGGCTGAGATCTATAAGTGACTTCAATATTGACGGAAATGTTAGTCGTTATGACCATTAAAGATATGTGTTACAATGACTATATTGGCAATATGATATCCAGAACATTTTGCTGGGCATTGCACAAGAATTATATCACAGCCCAGTCTCCGTGTACTTTGTAACACAGACTCACTAAATCTCTAAGGTCCAAACGGGCCAACTTTTCTTGGATGACTTTCCTGATGTGACCCATGTCATTAGTAAACTGGCTGAGGACTTAGGGGTCGTTAATTTCAAACAGAGGCATCCCTGAGTTTATCGCGGTCTCAGTATAATTGTTAGTCATGAAAATGGGCAGGGTGGGGGCTTCCAACCACTGGATCCCAGGTTCGATACACAGTTGAGCCTTAGTTAGATGGCCCTTTCATCCATCATCTCATTGCCTTGGTCCCTGCCAGTCCTAATTAGCCCATCAGGTGCAGAAATACAGGACATCAAGCTCTAATTCACCCTTCCACCCTACGAGTACAAGCATGTCTGACTTGGTAGACTTTTTCGGTTATGGACGGGTAATCATTCTGGCAATAGTCAAAATGTCTAAGAAAGTTAGCTGTTTATATGTATTACTTTCTAATCTGCAGGATTCCTTTTCAATAGTTCATAAATATGCAAATGAATCCAACTCTTCAATAATATATTCTTTTCACAAAAGCAGGCATAGATTCTTAATAAAAAGAAAAAGATAACTAGCAATTTACAAAAACACCACAGCATTGTAGAATAAAGACACAAATTCTCTATTTTTGCAGCAGAGCCTCTTTTATGCCACCATAACAAGTATTGCTGCCACATGAACTATTTATAGCTCAGGATGCTGCCATAATTTACAGCCATAATGGCCATGTGCAGTGAGTACTTTGTCTGGACCTGTGATTCTTAGTCTTATAATAATAGCCACAAGACATGTAAGTCAGTTTTTTTATGAATTCTTTGCAGGTGGCACTCCTATCAGAAACAAAAATAATTAATCAATTTCCTGGTCACCACCCATGTTTTGAAAAAATGAATTATTTAGCTATCTATCAATCTATCTATTTATATCTCTCTCTCTCTCTCTCTCTCTCTCTCTCTCTCTCTCTCTCTCTCTCTCTCTCTCTCTCTCTCTCTCTCTATCTATCAATCCATCCATCTATCTATCTATCTATCTATCTACATATTTATCAATCTACCTGTCTACCTGTCTACCTGTATGTCTGTCTATCTGTCTATCTATCTATCTATCTATCTATCCATATATCTATCTATTGATCTATCTATTATCTATCTATCTACCTATCTATATGTCTATCTATCTATCTATCTATCTATATGTCTATCTATCGATCTATCCATCTATCTATCTATCTATTGATCTATCTATCTATCTATATGTCTATCTATCTATCTATCTATCTATCTATCTATTTATCTGAATGTTTCACTGTCTGTGTCAATATGAATGTATCTTTTTATTTTAATTTTTTCCCTGTGCAATAATAAATTTGCATTATGTACTTTTGTCGCATATCATATGCTTCAGCTGTAAGTCATAGATTTTTCAGTAAATATACACGTTTTGACAGAGATACTCTTCAAGCCAGGCTTAGATAGTATGGCTGGCAAGATTACATTTCCCTGTTTGATACCTTGAAGCTATGGTTGGTGATTAACTGAGCACAAGTTTTTCCATAGTGGAATAGTTTAATGTTAGATTAGACTAGATGCATATCGTATATGCGATCAACATTGTTAAGACATGAAAATGCCTTATATCGTGTTATTCCATAAAATGTACATCTATTAGGTATGACCATTGTTTCAAAATATGAACTAAATCAATATTGAACCATTTGCACTACTCTAAAGCCACTATCACACATAGCCGAGTGACGATGCAGAGTAATGACGATCGCTGGAAAGCAATCAATCGGCTTCACTCTTGGTCATTTGATGACTAGAAAAAGTAAGTCAGCAAGGTCTCGCCGATCACTCGCAGATCACTCGCCGATCACTCCCCGATCGCTCGCAGATCACTCGCCGATCACTCCCCGATCGCTCGCCGATCACTCCCCGATCACTCCCCGATCGCTCGCCGATCACTCGCAGATCGCTCGCCGATCGCTCGTCTTCTTCACACGCCGACCACTCGGCGAGGAAATCATGTCCACACAGCAATCCATCTGACCAAGTGTACTCCCAGTGTGACCAAGTGTACTCCCAGTGTGACCAAGTGTACTCCCAGTGTGATCAAGTGTACTCCCAGAGTGACCAAGTGTACTCTCAGAGTGCACGGCGAATTAATTTCAGAGCAAATTTGCTCGGCGACAATCCTAAAAAGTTTTAAACATGTTTAAAACTTTACGATCGTTCTACGAGTATTGCCGTGTATTTATGAGCTTTTCCAGAGTGGTCGGCGTGCAGAGCCATGTATTCCCGACTGCCTAATTTATTAAGCACTCGGCATCACTCGGCATTGTCACTCGGCTATGTGAGATAGGCCCTTAAGGTACGGTGAAACTTTTCAATTCTTAAAAAGGGGTCTCCAACTTATCATTTGGATATGGGCCATATTCTATATTGAGGTCATAGTATTTGCAGATTTAAGAGGAGTCAGACATAATGATGAGATGATAAGATTTGGAGTCCACACCATGTTACACATCTACCCCATGGGTGGGGTTTAAATACGCTTTAGCATAGAAACCATATCAAAGAATTTAGCAGAATTTAGAAACAGAGTTATCGTGATTAATGTTGTTGACTTTTAATGATTTATTTCTTCGATTATTCATTCAATGTTAATACTTCAAACTTGATTGCTCATTAGTAAACAATTGAAGCAAACAATCAAAATCACATGTCCAAACAATTAGTGCTTTTTACAAATTCTTCAAGAACAATCTAGCAGTTGGGATTATTTAAAATGGCAGGCAAAACTTCACAAGAATTTTGGGTAAAGATCATAAATTTCTCCATTCACTTTGATACATTTTACCCCAAAAATGCATCATACCTATCAGTAATTTCTGCAATATTACTATACATTCAAACCTGCTCTGACGGCCACCTCTGTAGAACTGTATACCCTGCTTTAAACGGCCACTCACCACCATTTAGCTCCCTTGACCTGTAAGTCGGTTGAATTTCAAATTCTGACTGACTCTGCCAAAATGTTGCTGCTAACTTCACTAAGTTATAAATTCATGACTAACTGCTGCTTGTTGCCAATTAAGCAAATCATGCTGCTTCTGAATCAGAAGCTGACTAAATGCTTTACAGTTCCACGAAAGACACCCGGATGAGTTCTAAAAATGATAACCTAAGGGTGTGAAAATGTACCTGATCCGATTTCCTACAAACTTCTGTTTATCAACATATGGAAATGTGAAATTATGACCAGGGTAGGGTAATCTGTCATTGTCTATTTGCAAACTACAGTCCTTTTCATCACATTTAGTGCAGTGGCTGACCCAGAAAATACATTTATTTCAGCATTTTGTGGCTAAGTTGAATTTCAAAATCTGACTTGACTTTGCTGCTTATCATAATAAATGTGGTGGCTTGACTTAGAACAAAATATAAGTACATTTAGCGGCAAATTGCTGCTGCTTATGGGTCTACAACTCCCTACAACAGAATTTTCACAATACCTTTTACCCCCCACTAAACGACCACTCGTCTTTAATAACTAAAATGATAACTTATATTGAGAGACCGCTTAAGATAGGTATGACTGTACAGTATTAATCTACAGAACAAACTTATAATAAAGACCAGTTTTTGTAAAAATAAATTATCTAGTAAAACTTAGGGTCTTAATAGTGAGGTGATCTTATTATCAAAGTAATAATAATAATAATAATTTTCTGAAATTTGATTTGGTAGGGCCTTCGATAAGCAACACATTTTCTTTCTTATCTTAGGAAAATCCGCAGACTGCAATTTTCGTTTCCATAGCAACAAAAACGATGATATATATTCTGACGACTTAGCAATAAACCCTTCCATTTCTTAAGTGCAATTCACACAAAAGAGATTTTGGGCTAATTTGTGGCTGGCTCATGTTTTTTATGGACTAAAAAAAAAAAAAAAAGATGTTATTAATAATAGGAAGTATTTATTAACAATGACTGGCAGTCTGTCTATCTATCTATCTGTCTATCTATCTATATGTCTATCTGTCTATCTATCTATCTATATGTCTATCTATCTATCTGTCTATCTATCTATCTATCTATCTATATGTCTATCCATCTATCTATATGTCTATCTATCTGTCTATCTATCTATCTATCTATCTATCTATCTATCTCTATCTAACTATCTATCTATGTATCTATCTATCTATCTGTCTATCTATCTATCTATCTATCTGTCTATCTATCTATCTATCTATCTGTCTATCTATCTATCTATCTATCTATCTATCTATCTGTCTATCTATCTATCTATCTACCTCTCTATCTATCTACCTCTATATCTATCTATATGTCTATCTATCTATCTATCTATCTATCTGTCTGTCTGTCTATCTATATATCTATCTTTCTTTCTATCTATCTATCTATCTATCTTCGACATTTTTTGTCCGAAGAAGTAAAATGATCAAAAAAGAAATCTGAGATACATTTAACATCCATAAAGCTGATATCAATCCATTAGACAACAATAAAATCGCATTAACATCCACACAATTTCTGTTGTTATTTAGCTGTGTCGAAGCATAGATTAGAGCCTTTTGCCTTTAGCTATCAACTGGACCAGGTATTGCACTTAACAGAATGACATAACACAAGACAAACGTTATCAGCACTTAAGGGGAGAGGGCAAAAAAAAAACTAGAATAAGAAAATAAGAAAATAAACACAGACCTGGTAAAGAGAGAGTACACAAATTAGCAAGAAATTAAGGTAATGTAATAATTTGATGATTGCTACACACAAAATGTAAAAAAAAAAAAATTATAATAATACAGTATTATTTTGCTATTAAGACCACCCCACTATTAAGGTTATTGGCAGTAAAAAAATCAGAGATAATAATTATTACTATAGAACTAGCGAAGAAATTAAATGTTATCATTTGTTTTATATTTTGAATGTTTGTTGGGAATATCAATGTTATTACATTTTACCTCACTATTAAGACCACCTCACTATTAAGACCACCTCACTATTAAAATCGACCACATACTAGGTATCATTGTAGGTGTTTGTAATAAACACATTCTTTTCGTAAACACCTCTGCATCTGTTTATCTCCCATCATGTTTCCTGGGTGTAAATAGCAAAAATAACATAAACAACATGCCAAAAAACCAACAAAGTACAAAGAAAATACAAAGAAAAGTAAATAGGTTAGCACTATTATTTCTAGAAAAATCATATTTTTAACTATATTTACATAACATGCTAATTATTAGTTATTCCATGCATTTCTCACATGCTTTGCTTACATCAACAAATGACATAATATGACATAATCTTTTGATGCCCACTGCCAAATTGGCAAAGACAGGGCTTACCTAAGTTTTGGGAGTCTGTTGGGCGTTTTTTATGTGTTTTTTTTTTTGGTGCGTTTAGCATCTGTTAAGAAGATATTGTGATATATATTTATGTTGTGTTGTTTCCTGCATAATAAGTCATTCTAAATGCAGTGTACCCCCTGCTTACTATCCATTAATTTTGTGCGGGGCATATGCAGGCTTACAAGTTTCCTACAGTTTCTTTCAGGTTATTATTCATGAACTCACCATCTTCAAATATTATTATTGTATATTTTTCATGCAAAATACACCAATGCAGTATGACCTAGTTATTAAGATCATTTGTTGTGAAAAAAAAATCTTAGTTGTGAGGTGGTCCTAAGAGTGGGGTTAATACATTGATAATACAGCTGTGTCAAAAATTGTGTGTATTTATTTAAAAGTGAGGTAGTCTTAACAGTGAGGTGGTCTCAATAGTGAGGTGGTCTTAATAGTGAGGTTGTTTTAATAGTGAGGTGGTCGTCGTAGTGAGGTAGTCTTAAAAGTGAGGTGGTCTTAAAAGTGAGGGGGTCTTAAAAGTGAGGTGGTCTTAAAAGTGAGGTGGTCTTAATAGTGAGGTGGTCTTAGTAACGAGGTGGTCTGAATAGTGAGGTGGTCTTAATAGTGAGGTTGTTTTAATAGTGAGGTTGTCTTAATAGTGAGGTTGTCTTAATAGTGAGGTGTTCTTAATAGTGAGGTGGTCTTAATAGTGAGGTTGTCTTAATAGTGAGGTGTTCTTAATAGTGAGGTGGTCCTAATAGTGAGGTGGTCCTAATAGTGAGGTGGTCTTAATAATGAGGTGGTCCTAATAGTGAGGTGGTCTTAATAATGAGGTGGTCTGGATAGTGAGGTGGTCTTAATAGTGAGGTTGTCTTAATAGTGAGGTGTTCTTAATAGTGAGGTGGTCCTAATAGTGAGGTGGTCCTAATAGTGAGGTGGTCTTAATAATGAGGTGGTCCTAATAGTGAGATGGTCTTAATAATGAGGTGGTCTGGATAGTGAGGTGGTCTTAATAGTGAGGTGGTCTTTATAGTGACATGGTCTTAATAGTGAGGTGGTCTCTATAGTGAGGTGGTCTTAATAGTGAAGTGGTTTTAATAGTGAGGTGGTCCGCTATCACACACCCTCAACAACATAGCCTAGTGACGCACTAATCAGCATATCTCTGTCACAAGGCAATATTATCACTTTTGACCCACAATAATCCCATATTACGATAGCACTGCATAAATTCTATCAGCTTAATTACACTGGTATTATCTTGGTTATTTATTACAACCATAATAAACTGCCCAGTTACCAAATTTACTCTTACTATTCCCGGATTTTACGCGAGGCAAAATTCCTAATATTCCTAAGTGTTTGTCCAGAAAGATTTATTTCAAAATAGTTGGTTAAACAAAAGTGTTTAATAGTGAGGTAGTCTTAATAGTGAGGTTGTCTAAATAGTGAGGTGGTCACTATTAAGACAACCTCACTATTGAGACCACCTCCCTATTAAGGCCACCTCACTATTAAGACAACTATTAACCTCACTATTAATAACACCTCACTATTAGGACCAGCTCACTACTAATCAACCTCACTTTTATGATCACCTCGCTATTAAGACCAATTAAATTCAATTGACAAAGAAGAAATATGCAATTTACACAAATCCAATATTAAGACAACCTGCATTTTAACACCCCTTAAATTATTTTAAAATATAGTCTTATTTATTAGGTTCAACAGTACTATATGCTTTTTTAATCAGATCAGAAATTGCTGAATTTATACAGCAACAAATTGAATTGTCCGAATGCTGCACATATTTATTTACCGTTTACCAAAAACAAACAAATTCAGTTTTTTTTCTTTTGCAAGCCACTGATTTGGTGACTTTTACTGAAAAAGCCAGCACAGGTGCAATTGTATTGCGAAAGAAAAAACATCCATAATTTTACCTCAAATGCACAGGTTTTACAATTGCTCCCTGTTTGATGCCAAGCAAATTTGGCCGAGCTCCAAGTTAAGAACTTGACTTATGAGTCATATATATATGTATCTTTTGAAGATGAAAGTAGAAAATATTGTTATGATATAAGGCAAAGAATCAAAAAGAGGAAGTTTCGAAACATACGTCAATTTCCTTGGAAATGCTTTTAGTGTTTAGCTACAATATTCAGTGATCTTAATAATAATAATCTTTATATCTGTCTATCTATCTATCTATATATCTATCTACCTATCTACCTATATATCTATCTACCTATCTACCTACCTACCTATCTATCTATCTATCAGTCTATCTATCTATCTATCTATCTATCTATCAGTCTATCTATCTGTCTATCTATCTATCTATCTATCTATCTATCAGTCTATCTATCTGTCTATCTATCTATCTATCTATCTGTCTATCTATACATCTATCTATCTATGTATCTATCTGTCTATATATGTATCTATCTGTCTATCTATCTATCTATCTATCTATCTATCTATCTATCTATCTATCTATCTATCAGTCTATCTATCTATCTATCTATCTATCTATATATCTGTCTATATATGTATCTATCTGTCTATCTATCTATACATATATCTATCTATCTAACTATCTGTCTATCTATTTATCTATCTATTTATCAGTCTATCTATCTATCTACCTATTTATCTATCTATCCATATATCTATCTATCTATCTATCTCTATATCTATTTATCAAATATTTAAATCTGAACTCAATTTTCATAATAACCAGTTTTAATTTAGCCTTTTTGACAGTTTAAATACAACAATTTCTGTGATTGATGACAAATCAATAAATGTACTAGTGACTGGCTTTGTTTTTCGTTGATATAGTGATATAGCCACTTGAATAATTTATAAGTGAATGGCTGATATTCGCCATGAAAGGAACAACATCCACATAAACATACCACATAATATGTCAGATGAGTGTTTAGATTTATATCGAGAATAGAATAGAATAGAAAAGAATATAATATAATAGAATAGAAGAGAATATAATGGAATAGAAGAGAATATAATAGAATAGAACTGGTGAAAGTTTGACAAGGAATAGAATATAATTGAATGAAATTTGCAAAAGTTTGACCATGAATAGAATAGAATAGGATTTTTGAAAGTATGACCATGAATAGAATAGAATAGAATTTTTGAAACTTTGACCATGAATAGAATAGAATAGGATTTTTGAAAGTTTGACCATAAATATGATAGAATATAACAATATGGTACAAGGAAAGTAATGACCAATGTAGAATAGAATAGCATAATTGTTAGATGGAATAAAAAATAATAAAATGGAAAAGAATTTGTGAAAGTTTAAACATGCATAAAATAGAATAGAATATAATAAAATAGCTATGTGGCCTGGTTATTAATTTAACATATTCATAAAAATCTGTAATCCTACTGATATATCTTATTGACATCAAAGAGGTAGTGAAATACAATTAACTTTGATAGTAGATATAATATATCTTAGTATTTAAAGGTACATGTTAAGCTGTTTAGATGTTTTATTTGTTCACAGTATGTAGTATTTCAATATGGTTAGTACATTACATAAAATAAACGACATAAGCATACTGTGGGGGATTGTGCAAACCCCTTAAGTTACAAGTGAAAAGAAAGAGGGCTATTTAAATATAATTGAAATTAAATTCATATCTTGACACATAAAAAAATGAAATAAAATAATAATAAAATAATAATAATACAAAAATAAAAATAAATTAACATCTATTATTTTAATCAACATAATTATGCAAGTTCCAAGCATTTTAAAATTAAAACTAACATTTACCGAGTTCAAAATCAGAGCCAAGGTTTTAAATGGACTTTCCAACTAGACCAGTAAAACATACGGACCACCTCGCCATTCACACAACTGCAGATTACAACATCTGCTGGATGTAATAGTGATATTGGTCAAATAATGAGAAATCATAACAATGAACAGAGCGTTAATAGTGAGATGGTTTTAATAGCGAGGTGGTCTTAAATAGTGAGGTGGTCTTAATAGTGAGGTGTTTTTAAAAGTGAGGTGGTCGTAATAGTAATGTGGTCTTAATAGTGAAGTGGTCTTAATAGTGAGGTGGTCTTAATAGTGAGGTGGCCCGAGTAGCAAAGTTTTAATAGTGAGGTGGTCTTAATGGTGAGGTGGTCTTAATAGTGAGGGGGTCTTAATAGTGAGGTGTTATTTATCAAAAACATAATTTTGAGTTCATGATGAAATTGATTATCTGTAACATTAAAATGGATTTTGCTTGATTGAGTATTTCCTTTGTAACATTGAAGTTTTTCACCCCTTTTTCCCTTTTCTATGACCATTAATTTAACAAATATTGCAGAAATATTGAGACTGCAAGGCCGCCGTCATTATCCTTTCACAAGAAGAAAAATGGCCGCCATTTTCACTCGAAATTAATGTTTCTCAGTGCACAATTTCATTGCTGAAACGTGAGCATGAAATTCCATGCAATTTCATTGGATTGTAGGATGTAAAAGAATAGAATGCATTCATAAATTGAGCACAATAATGGACATTTGAAAAATTTGAAAAGTATTAAGGACACGATTTGGCCTAAGCTTTGGAGTAAACATACATTAGTTATTGTTAAAATCATATTACAAACGTTAAATTAAATTATTATATCAAATCTAATTGAATTTACAAAGCAGTCATATATATCAACAATGTTAGGACCTTTCATATGTTGATGTAAATTAATTTCAAACCGTAATTGAAGCAACTATTAAAGATGGCATCAGATTCTCTAGTATCATTCTACAGTTAACTTTAGTGTCTGTCTGTGTGTATAGGTACTGCTTTTATCATTGTACTTTACAAATCATAATTATGAGAAGTTTTGCGGCTAATTTAAACTGTAATTATACTATCATTGTAATTTTCCAATCATTATATGTTCATCTTGTCTAATGCACCGGTCTGTCTAGCTGTCTCGCTGTCTGGCTGTCTAGATGTCTAGCTGTCTAGCTGTCTGTCTAGCTGTCTGGCTGTCTGTCTAGCTGTCTGTTTAGCTGTCTATCTAGCTGTCTGTCTAGTTGTTTGTCCAGCTGTCTGTCTAGTTGTTTGTCTAGCTGTCTGTCTAGTTGTTTGTCTAGCTTTCTGTCTAGCTGTCTGTCTAGCTGTCTATCTAGCTGTCTGTCTAGTTGTTTGTCCAGCTGTCTGTCTAGTTGTTTGTCTAGCTGTCTGTCTAGTTGTTTGTCCAGCTGTCTGTCTAGTTGTTTGTCTAGTTGTTTGTCTAGCTTTCTGTCTAGCTGTCTATCTAGCTGTCTGTCTAGTTGTTTGTCCAGCTGTCTGTCTAGTTGTTTGTCTAGCTGTCTGTCTGGTTGTTTGTCAAGCTGTCTGTCTAGTTGTTTGTCCAGCTGTCTGTCTAGTTGTTTGTCTAGTTGTCTGTCTAGTTGTTTGTCCAGCTGTCTGTCTAGTTGTTTGTCTAGCTGTCTGTCTAGTTGTTTGTTTAGCTGTCTGTCTAGCTGTCTATCTAGCTGTCTGTCTAGTTGTTTGTCCAGCTGTCTGTCTAGTTGTTTGTCTAGCTGTCTGTCTAGTTGTTTGTCTAGCTTTCTGTCTAGCTGTCTATCTAGCTGTCTGTCTAGTTGTTTGTCTAGCTGTCTGTCTGGTTGTTTGTCTAGCTGTCTGTCTAGTTGTTTGTCTAGCTTTCTGTCTAGCTGTCTGTCTAGCTGTCTATCTAGCTGTCTGTCTAGTTGTTTGTCCAGCTGTCTGTCTAGTTGTTTGTCTAGCTGTCTGTCTAGTTGTTTGTCCAGCTGTCTGTCTAGTTGTTTGTGCAGCTGTCTGTCTAGTTGTTTGTCTAGCTGTATGTCCAGTTGTTTGTCCAGCTGTCTGTCTAGTTGTTTGTCTAGCTGTCTGTCTAGTTGTTTGTCTAGCTGTCTAGCTGTCTGTCAGCTATGATATCATTCTTATATGTCTTTATGTCTCTCTGTCTTTAAATCCTCTGTTCGTCCATGGATTTCTAATCTTTCACAGCACCCGTCAAACTTGGGATTTGCTGATGATTTTTGATTGAATTTTATCACAGATTGCGTGAATGAGATTGTGATAACATTTTCCTCAAGGCACTGGCCTTTGTCACACCCAAGGAATTATGGAAGGTAATCAGAAAATTGATGTACTTTCCAATAAAGTTTAAGAAAAAAAAAGTTAATAAATCTTTCGTTTAAACAATGCTCAGAAGTTGCATTAAAGTATTGAAGTTAAGATTACAGGTGAACCTAGGTATTACGAAAACCCTTTACTAAGACCACCTCGATATTAAGACCGCTTAATTTAATCTTGAAAGACAATTAACGATTTTCTTCTTCAGTTTCATGCAATTCATTAAAGACTCTTGAAAATTCATTTTACATTTATGGTTAAATATTTAACAAACTAAACTAAACTGATAAGATTAAGTTACAACAAAAGAGTATTCAGCCACTTTTGATTCTTCACAAATTAATAAGGCGTGGAGGCCTAGATCAGAGGTAGCGCTCTGGGCTTCCTACCGCTGGGTCCCGGGTTTGATTCCAGGTCAAGCCTAAGTTGGATGGCTGTTTCCTCCTTCGTCTCATTGCCATGGTCTCTGCCTGTCCTAATTAGCCCAATTGGTGCGGAAATACAGGACGTAAAGCCCTAATCACACACACACCTTCACAAATTAATAACTTTCCATAATTGGGTGCGTGGGGTGAAATGAGCTTTAGGTCCCATATTTATGCACCAGATAGGGCTGATCAGGACAGTCAGGTGCCAAGGCAATGATGTAAAGGATACTTTTCATAACTTGTAAGGAACATTGGCGAATACATTGAAATCACAACCACCGACAGCTATTGGCATGTCCATGAGAATAATACTATAGAATCCAATACCAGCTAAAGCTAAATCACTTCTACTATGGGTGGACTTTTCATGGAATTTTGAAAGTATCTGAATATCAAATATCACAGTACACTTGAGTTTCACAATATTTATTTTTAATAACTTCTGCATCCTTTGTAAGGCACGTGCATTTGGATGCATCTTTTTGCAAAGAGTTTATCGAAAATCACCGACGTTTATCCACTGTCCCCCAAATCTGGCATGCCAACCGCGATACTCATTTGACGTTCTTTGAATTCAAACTTCTAAAAATGACTCGGAAAGCACTCAACATTGATTCACCATCTTCAGCGTCTGATCTATCGAGAACATAGCCTTGGCGAGCGTAAAATCTCAGAAGCAATGACAAGAAGTAGCTTTAAATTTCCGACCGAAGTCTGGAAACAAATTTGGTGCTGGAGCTTTCTTTGTCATTGCGTCTCGCCTTGGCAATAAACTACCAGAAAATATCAACTAAGGCTGATATACACAGATTGGACAGTTCTTCATTTGAATGAGCCTGTCAGGGTTGGTGGATGGCATCCATTAAGACTAGTGACGTCATAATCAGTTCAATAGTGATGTCATTGTGATTGTTTGTAATTGTGACATCATATTTGTGTGATCTTGAAATAATGTGCAACACTAATCCTGAGTAGATTAGAAAAAAGAAAAATTCAGTATGTGATTCCCTCATAAATATGTAAGATTAAATATTTGATTTTCATTAGTGTATTTAAATGAACAAATTCTTTGACTGTTTTGACGTGAAACATCACTGCGGGCTTGTGATGCTGTGAATTATCAACTTACAGCAGGATTACATCACTTGAATTGAACTGGCGCTTCTGAGTATATCTTCTCTGTGATATCAAGCATAGCTCAGTGAACTGAAACCATATGAACTGACACCATATGAACTGAAACCATAATAGTACTTGAAAACCTCATCTTCAATAATCATATCATTTCAGTCTGATCTAACCATGAAATACGGATATATGTATTAGCTGTACACTCAGCGACAGTCAAATTCGCCACGACACTGAGATTCGTCATCCCTCTTAAACATGAATCTAAACATTGCAAGGTCTTGATTTGCTAGCAAACTAATTGTATAAATCATTAACAGTATTGTAACATTGCGGCAGCCATCTAAAATGTGTTTATTTTAGTTTTATGGGGGTGGCGAATCTCAGTGTCGTGGCGAAATACAATTCATGGTTATTCAACAATTACATTTATTGTAATATCTGTATAAGTACCCCACTCAACTGCTGCGAGCCAATCAAAATGTTTCATTGTCACCCTGCATTTTATACAATTTGTATAATACAAACGATGTTGGATGGAGTGCCGTCGAAGATAACTTTTCCCCATCCCACAAAAATCAACGTTGGACTTCTCAACACCCACTATATTGCGGTAGCATCAAACTAGCTGAATTTATTACAAAAATACATGTATACGAAACATTCAAAAATGTATAATTCCAATAAATCTTTTTCAGTACATACCTATAGTATAAGAAATCCCATCCAACGTGAAATTAGCACTTTTGGTCTTTTTGAACTGTTTACCAATTGGTTTGGTTATGACGGTTGGTAATTTACCACCAGGTGGCACTGAAGTAGGTCGATCTAACTCGGTAGGTGGCGCTTCCTTCTTGGTATCCATTTTGAAATTCGAAATGTAAAATTTCGCAAGAATTGAATCACTGTATTTCAGTGAACGTAAATATTTTTGAAAGGTATCAGTTGATAAACAAAAGTTAAATAGCTATGTCTAGGCAGATGTTAAAATAGATATCCAACATAGCTTGTTATACCATCATATACTAGATTAATTGGTATCCATCCTATATTTCAGATCAGATCTCACAGCATATATAACAACTGACTTGTCTGTAATTTCAGTAAAAATATGAAAATCAAATCAGAAATCAACTTTCTACAATGCAGTTATGAATCTTGTTTTGCATTCACAAATAACTGATTTTTCTTTTAAATAAAAGAATAAGAAATTGCAATACCAATTAATGCAATCAAACAGAGTAAGTACTATATTCCTATTATCCAATTTTAATGATTATTTATTGAATTATTCACACTAAATATCCATTATTTCATCCAGTAAACATGTAGAAACGTGTAACAAACATTCGTCCTTGGGCAAAATGTAGAATAGTGTTATTATTGATAAGCCCTGGTTCTGTAACCACATTAATTGCCAGGCACAAAGTATCTCCAAAACTGCCTGCACAGCTCCAAGGTGTCTGGACAATAGCTTTTGCAAAAGTATATATGTCAAGTAGCCACAATACTTAAATCAGTTACATAACAAAGCAATACTTGGCTATGGTAGCGTGTACAATATCAATGGCAATTTGTGTATGTCATGAATATAAAATGTGCACTTTGACTCGTATATCAAGTTAATATCAAGCACTGTCAAGGAAGTGTGTATGATATGATATATCCTCCTCAAGATGTATGCAAAAATCACATTAATAACACATTTGAATCCAATACATCCACTGTCACTGTGTAATACTTGACAGCTACACCATCGATAAAAAATAAGATTGTTTTGGTTTTAAACTGATGTATAAAGTGAATAAATAGTACTAAAACATATCCAATGAATAGATAATTAATTTCAATTAATCTCAAGAATGCATTACTGTAGTTGAGATGATGTGAGCAGCAAGGAGTCTGCAAGTAGAATGATGCAGCTCTGTGCAGCTGCCTGCAAAGACTGTGCTCCTAAAATCACTGTTAGCTTGAGACTATGGGCGCTGCAGCAGCTGTATGCTGTATTGTTAGGCTGCACATAGCTGCTGAGTGGCCTAGTGTTTAAAGCACTAGCTACTTTTAGTGTACACATGGGGGACTCTCTGTGTGTCTGTCTGTCTCTCTCTGTGTGTCTGTCTCTCTCTCTGTCTCTCTCTATCTCTATCTCTTTCTCTCCGTCTCTCTGTCAGCTTATCTCTTTCTCTCTGTCTCTCGCTGTCTGTCTCTGTCTGTCTATCTCTATCTCTGTATCTATGTCTCTCTCTTTATCTGTCTCTTTCTCTCTCTCTCTATGTCTCTCGCTGTCGGTCCCTCTCTGTCTCTGTCTGTCTCTCTCTCTCTCTCTCTATTTCGCTCTGAAATTTGTAGTACCTTGTAGTCCGTGTCTATACTGAGGCAAGTACAGACCCCACCCATGCAGTAAGTTTGTAAAATGGCGTTAGCTCTTAACATTATCAGCTCATCATAGTGTCTGCCTGCACCTTGTCACATAAACTGATTGAGCTGCAAACTAGTATTTATATTAATTCAGTACTTCAGAATTGACATCAGTCCTCATACAGCATGAAGAATTGCTCTCGTATGCATTATTCCGCACTGAAGTTCATGCACTTGACATTATCAAATGCACAACCGCATACAGTCCTTGGCGAATAACGATTGATACTTCCGAATAATATAAAAAGCGCAATAAATCAATATATCTGAGTGGCGATTCGTCTTCGTTGCTGACTTTTTGTTTGGAACTTTTTCAATTTTTTTCCACGACAAAAAAAAAAATAAAGATGGCAAAAGCATTCAATATGAGAGTGTTTAAAATAGTCAGTATTATTCATATGTCGATAATGTATTCTAAAATCTGTCACTAATGCCATTTAGAAAAGCTGCTATTTCTGCATGTCATTATTATATCCTAAAAACCAGAATAATTTACATAAACTTGATGCTACCAATTATATAATGACAGGTTAATAATACTTGATGCAAGAATATATACTGGTCTAAATATACTTAAACGCCAACAATTTAAGTTGAAGTTATTTTTAGATAATCAATATTTATTACGTAATGGTTCGGTTTCGTATTTTACCTTTCAATGTTTTTACCTTGTATAATTTTTCATCTCAGATATGATTATTTTTAAACAGGCCACAATTTGAAAAATGTCAGCAATTTTATTTGACTTTTCACTTCAATATTTATGATTGTAATACATGACCTTTTCTTCGCTAAATAACGCACTGAGAAGTTTGTAACATATTTCAGCTCATAGTATGCTGCAAACTACCACATCCAAATATTTACATGTTAATTTATAGCTCATGAAGTTATCTTTCTTGCCGGGAGACTTATACAAGGTTAACAAACTATATATTCTAATGGCTTCAGGCTACTGGATCTAGAAAGGTCAATCACTGTATTGTTTATGGCAACACATAGTCGATTATAGTCATACAGTCACACCAAGAATTATTCAGACACTTTTGACTTTTCACCAATATATAACCTTCCATAATTTATATACTACATCGGTGAATGCATTGCAATCACAGCCGCTGTTGACATGTTCATGAGAATAATGCCGTAGAATCCAATGCCACCTTAAGATAAACCACTTCTACTACAGTAACCTTCAATAACTTGTAAACTACAGTGGCAAATGCATTGCAATCACAGCCACTGACAGCTGTTGACATATACATGAGAATGATACCGTAGAATCCAATGCCACCTTAAGATAAATCACTTCTACTACAGTATCCTTCCATAACTTGTAAACTACATTGGTGAATGCATTGCAATCACAGCCACTGGCAGCTGTTGACATATACATGAGAATGATACCGTAGAATCCAATGCCACCTTAAGATAAATCACTTCTACTACAGTATCCTACCATAACTTGTAAACTACATTGGCGAATGCATTGCAATCACAGCCACTGGCAGCTGTTGACATATACATGCGAATGATACCGTAGAATCCAATGCCACCTTAAGATAAATCACTTCTACTACAGTATCCTTCCATAACTTGTAAACTACATTAGCAAATGCATTGCAATCACAGCCACGGACAGCTGTTGACATATACATGAGAATGATACCATAGAATCCAATGCCACCTTAATTTAAATCATTTTTTCTATGGTTTAAATTTGTGTGAAATTCTGAAAGTGTCTGAATAATATTTTGTGTTACTGTATATATAGGCTCTAGTGATAAACAGATTGAAAGATACAATTTATATAAATGTTATGAGTTTATACAGGGATTTTTATTGTGGTAGTACATACACTGAATTACACTCAGAATTCAGGCAAATTCAAAGTAAAGAAGAAGTGATATAGAAGAAAGTGGCATTGGATTCTATAGCATCATTCTAATGAATATATGTGTCTATCGATAGATAGATAGATACATACATGAATGGATGCATAGATAGATAGATAGATAGACAGATAGATGGATAGATGAATAGATGGATTGATACCAAATTTGAGAAATTTTCACTATTAAAACCATCATGAATAATGTATGAAAATGTATTTCACTATTGCTATATACCTGACAATTAAGACCGACTCACAATTAAGACTACCTCACTATTGAAACAATACTTTACCAAGCGTGGTCTTAATAGTGAGGTTCTGCTGTAGACAGATGAATAGATGACAATCTACAACTTTCCGAAGAAAGTAAAAAATCACTGCGTATAATATTTCCCAACTTCTTTCTTTCGATTATTTTTCATATCATAACAATCTTTTCTAGCTTCCTCATCAAAAAATACACTTAAATATCTCAGAAGTCATGCCTTATAAGACTTATTGTATGTAAGTTATTAACTTGAATCTCGGCCAAATTTACTCAGCATCAACCAGGGAGCAGTTGTAGAACCTGCTCATTCAAGGTAAAATGCAATTGCACCTGCGCAGGCTTACCAGAAAGTTAATAACTGTTCGGCTTATACAAGATTCTCATTAGCTGATATGATATCATAATGCGCAATAATAAGCAGAATATTTGTTTTTTAATGAGGCTTAATTTTTTATGAAAAGCTGTGCAAATTGAACTTTCCATTCTAATAGCCAATTAATTTGAGAAACGTGATTATGACCAAATGGTAATAACTAATTATACGATTTTTTTTTTTCAACTTAAAAACACATTCTTTTAAAAAATCTAAATAATTACACAAAATAACAATTGCAGTCATAAATTATATTTCTAAATTAGTTTTTAACTTTAAAGAACATGCCATTTACGAACAAATGTCACAATTAAATAACTGCCTTGACAACAGTCAAATGTGTCTAATAAATGGCATATTTTCCAAACAAATAATTTAGGTTGGAAACGATTTTCATGTGATATTATGTTGGAAAGTTTAGTAACTTTTCGATGAGATTGAGTTACTTTTCAAGATCTAAAATATTATGACGATCTCGCCTAGAAATTAATCTCATATCGTTTTTTGGCCAAAATTATAAATACATAATTATTGAATAAATGGAATTCTAAATTGCAACATTGATAATGCTAAAAATTCTTCTTATAATAATTTTTACACAAACATATTATTGCAATAGTGTAGGCTTGAGGAGTCATTGTCAACTTATTATATTTGCTGCAAAAAAAACAACAAAAAAAAACAAAAACAAAAAAAACTAATAGACTACTTGGAGAAGGCACAATGCATTAAAAAAACGCTCAGAAAAATGCATACTTTTGTGTGGACTCAAAGCCTTATCTCATCATTATGTCAACCTTAAAACATCAAGCAACACCACGGAGAAAATATACCATCCAATTTCAATATTTATTAATAATGCTTTCTACTTTAATATGGTTTGGACTCAAAGCCTTACCATCTCATCATTAAGTCTGCCTGTAACATCTAACAATATGGCACCTATTCTTACTACTACAGCAACACACTGCAAAAATATACAACACTTTTCAAATGGCCTATTTTCCGAGTCTCTCTTAATCCATAAAATGCTGATTCCACATTGCTTGCAGTATTGGGTAAAATTCTGAATGCGGACTGAACGGAATCTCGTTGAATGCATATGTGTGGTTTCCATGCTAAAGTCTGAAGCCACACATATGAATTGTAATGGCAATGCATTGGCCACATATATAGTGCTTATCAGACAAAATACACTAGATAGACCACAGCTCTATATTCATCGTGTACACCGGGGCCCAAAAGTTCATATTGTTCACACATTAGCAGAACTCAGTTCAGTTTCATTTTCTACATATTTTCTCTGAAATAAATACATGATTTATATTTCAATCACAATTTTAAGCATTTTTCTTTATTTTTATCAAAGGTTTCACAACAGTTTTCAATTGGGTTGATCTTATCAACAGTTTTATTTCTGACATCTTATTACCATAGATGTAAACTAGTAGCCCCAAGTGTAGGTGAATATTGGCCATAAATAGTATGAAAAGAACATTACATTATTATAGGCAGATGATTTTCCTAATGCACTACCCAGATTGCAGTTATATGTAAATATATCTTCATAATTCCATTGTCAATTAGCCACTCATAAACCCATCCAGGTGGGCGCAGCATATTTGCCAGTATTTTGAATAAACAGAAGTAGTGGAAATTCAGTATGATATAATGACTGTCTTATTTACTTACTGACTTACTTACTTACTTACTTACTTACTTACTTACTTCCTTACTAACTTACTTACTTACTTGCTTACTTGCTTACTGACTGACTAACTGACTGACTGACTTACTGACTGACTGACTGAATGATTGACTGACTGACTGACTTACTGACTGACTGACTGACTGATTTACTTGCGAACTTACTTACCAACTGACTGACTGTCTGAGTTTCTTATTTACTTACCAACTTACTTACTAACTTACTTAGTTACTTATTAACTTACTTACTTACTGACTGACTGACTGACTGACTAACTTGCTTACTTACTCAATGACTGACTGACTGACTGATCGACCAACTTACTTATTTACTTACTGACTGACTGACTGACTGACTGACTGACTGACTGACTGACTGACTGACTGACTTACTTACTTACTTACTTACTTACTTACATAGCTCTAGGACACAGAGAATATTCCAACCCTTTTATCATTTATGATGCCTTTTATTTTGAGGTGGTCTTATTAGCCAGGTGGTCTCATAAAGTGCATATTTAGATAGGTAAGTCTTTATATACTCATATTAATAACAATGGCAGTAATACAGACAGGACAAATTTAAACCTAATGGGAGATGGTCTTAGCCTGTGGTAAAATGCTAATTTGACACCTCTGACCTTGAACTAGGAACCTACAGCAGAAATGCACTTCTAAGAACACCACCCTATTGAAACCACCTTAAAAAAGGCATTAAGAAAACTATGAAAATATCTGACAAACAATCTTAAAAGATTGTCAATAAAATTGGCTTATATTTTAGACTTCAGGTACTTTTAACAACATTTCTTAGGTCTATTGAAATATTTGATATTTTTATATTTACTCAATGTTATGGGTAATAACTGAATACATTTAAATTTTTTAAATTGTATATTTTATTTTTAAAAAGTAAGCTTAATATAAAATTTGGATAGAATTTTGAAAACATATACAATTTGTTCTTTCAAAAGCATTGAAATAACTATGTGATATATATGTTTACATAATTATTTCAATGCATTCAACAGAATTTGGAATATTTTACAATCACCATTGACATTTTGAAAACAAATCAATCAACCAACCATCCAACCAATCAACCAACCAATCAACCAATCAATCAAAATTAGGTCACTGTCATTATGTTGTCCGTTATCTATCACCATGGTAACAGTTCTGTCCTTTTGTTTAGATTCCTACTTAACTCTAGCCCAGAGCATTTAAATTTTTTAAATTGTATATTTTATTTTTAAAAAGTAAGCTTAATATAAAATTTGGATAGAATTTTGAAAACATATACAATTTGTTCTTTCAAAAGCATTGAAATAACTATGTGATATATATGTTTACATAATTATTTCAATGCATTCAACAGAATTTGGAATATTTTACAATCAACATTGACATTTTGAAAACAAATCAATCAACCAACCAACCAACCAATCAACCAACCAATCAACCAATCAATCAAAATTAGGTCACTGTCATTATGTTGTCCGTTATCTATCACCATGGTAACAGTTCTGTCCTTTTGTTTAGATTCCTACTTAACTCTAGCCCAGAGCACGAACCAGCCTCTTACTCCAGACAGCTGGCTGAAGTTTAAAATTGACAAATGAGCAAGTGCAACCCTCTTTCTGCTAAATTCAAGAGTTTACATTGCTTAACACGAGTGCTACTTAAAGAGAGTGAATGTTTGGGTTACCTTACCTTAGCTTATGTTGGTTAGTGCTACATATTTTCTGTTGTTTTTGGTTTTATTTATGTTTTTGTGTGTTTATTTTACAGTATAATCTCATGAAAACAGTACCCCTATGCTATACATTGTGCAAGACTTATCCAGCTTTCTTAATCTATCTAAACAAATCCACCGTAATAAAATCATATCAGGAATAACTGACAGTGAAATTGCAATTAAATAACAAATGTATTTTAACCACATAATTATGCATATTAAAAGTTACATTAAAAATTATTCTGACACTGTTGACTTTTCACAAATATATAACCTTCCGTAACTTGTAAATTACACCCACGAATTCATAGGAGGCAAGTTGAAAACATAAATACTAAAATCAATGATGATGTCATTCATTTGTTGACAAATTTAACTACTTGGGAATCATTCTGGATTCCCATTTCTCTTTCAACAGAAAATTTCAAAAACCATAGGCATACTGAGTAGATAGAATTATTTCATGCCTAGTGACACTCTCCTTACTCTGCATAACTCTCTGATTTTACCTTGTATGAATTATTGCATTTTAGCATGGGGCAAAGCAATGGGTTATTTAAATTGCAAAATAAATCAGTAAGACTTATTGCAAAGGGTAAATACAATGCTCATACCAATCCAATTTTCAAAGGACTTCAATTACTTAAAATCTCTGACCTATGTGCACTGCAAGAACTTAAATTTGCCTACAAATTCGAAAATAGACACTATCTTTTATCCCTACAATATAACAGACACTCAGATAGACACAATTATGAAACCAGAAATGCAGACAGTTTGGAATCCCTGTCTAGTAGACATTTCTTTGTTAATAATAGTACATGGCCAAATGTGCCAAGTGCGTTTTCCATGAGAAGGATAAGCGCATGGAAAATGCATGGTTTTTGGCTAATTATAATGAGGCGTTTTCCATGCGTTTATCCTTCTCATGGAAAACGCATGTGGTACATTTGGCCATGTATTTGCGATCGATTACCAAAAATCTTAAACAGCTGTCCAACCTGTATCAAAGAAAAGATATATACTCATAGTATCTCTGGTTTTTCACGGTATATAAAAATTTCATTTTATATGTAATTACTCGGAAAATTGCACAATAATGAATTGCTATATCGGTCAAAATGCTACATGATTTGCTGATCCCGTCTCCTCTTCTTTTTCCTGCCTTTGTATTTACCTAGTTGTGTTCTATCGCGTTCCCTCTTGGGATTCTACTTTTCCCCTCCTTAATCCCTCCTTGAGTGTCTTTCGTTTCCCTGTATGGGATTCTTATTTTTTCTTTACCTCTTGGTATAATCTCATCCAAAATTAAAATATTACCAGGAACTTAAACAATATTCAAACCAATTAAATTTCATCCAGCAGTCCATGTACATTTACTCAAGGGATTCATACCATCTATTCCACTATATCAACTGAAAATATTTTGCAATATATTATGTGAATTTCGTTTTACCAATCAGAAAATACTGAAGATCGTTTTCATAAAGACATCTACATCATCTGTGTGTCGAACACAAGCACATTGACAAAATATATTAAATAGTAGGATCAAGGTGTGACGGAATTGGTGGAAGTCCTCGGGAAACCATGAGGGGGATTTCAGTAGCGATATATCAAATATCTTAGAGATGTCCCCTCATATTACATGCATTATCTTTTATTTCATTCTTATGTTTCTTATATGTTAAATTGTATCAATGATTGATATGTGTAATATGAAATAAATATGTTCTGAGTTCTGAATTCATTAAAATCAGTCACTGACAGCTGTTGACAAATACATGAGAATGATACCATAGAATCCAATGCCACCTTCAGCTAAATCACTTCTACTACAGTAACCTTCCATGACTTGTAAACTACATTGGCAAATGCATTGCAATCACAGCCACTGACAGCTGTTGACATATACATGAGAATGATACCACAGACTCCAATGCCACCTTAAGCTAAATCACTTCTACTACAGAAACCTTCCATAACTTGTAAACTACATTGACAAATGCATTGCAATCACAGCCACTGACAGCTGTTGACATATCTAATGCATCTTAAGCTAAATCACTTCTACTACAGAATTCAAACACGCATCCTAAAACTTTTCTAGTAACATCAGCATTTTTGGTCCTACTTTGAAGTCTAAAACATGGATAATGACATCAGAAATCTTTTATGATTGTGATTGATTTTCAGTCTTGAAATTGGCACATCTAAATATCTTACCGTAAAGTCACTAAATTATTTCAAAACGCCCCTTTAAGGCTTTTTCAAAGTTTAAATTTCCTTTTAATATTCCCTTTAATTGCAAAATAGCTGGAGCAGCACAAAGTTTTGGCTGAGTCAGCAAGAATTTTGTCTCCAAATGCTGACTCATCAAACGCCGGAGTTTATGATACATTTATTAATGCAAGTTAAGCTTAAGCATTAAGGAGAAATATGGAATAATTAACTTGATAATAACTTGAAATTTGTCCTTGTGGGGGGGGGGGAAGCAACATAAATTTAAGATCATAAAAATAATTTATTGAAATCATAAAATAAGTTCTTAATGCAAAATAAAAACCCCATGCTTTTATTTGTTATCAAAAAATAAATAAACTACTTAAAAATCAATTATGTTTAACCACACTGTAATGATTGGCTGTGGAAATACATCATAATTAATATATTTTTGATAAATAACACAAATGCATTCTCACAGTTCAAAGTAACAGTTAAAAATAACTTTTAGAAAATGTTCACAGTTGAAGTAACTGAAAAATGGCGACTAAATATTTCTAAAAAAAACAACATTCTACATTTTATTATCTACTACAGAGCAAACATTACCCCAAAATAACGCACCAAAAGTCGCCCAAATCTGTTGGGATAATTAACCCGCTTTTCTGAAATATCTTTTACCTGAATTAGCAGGCGACAGCACATATTCATTTTCTACCTTTGAGTGATTAGGTACACCGGTATAGACTGCAGGTGTTTTTGCTTTTAGACCTAATCACAAAATGCCAGGTGAAACTTAATATCTTTGCTTATTAAGGGAAGATTATATATACAGGTAAAAGTTTTGACATAATGCTTGTAATGTCAGTGCAGATCAAATTAATGTAATTAAGATAAACACAACAGAATTGTGATTCTATAAATATCATAGAAAAACATACACATGTTCTTATTTGAAAGATTTTTTGTATGAACGTCAAAGCCTGAAACTCCATCTATCTTTCTAACTATCTATCTATCTATCTATCTATCTATCTACCTATCTACCTATCTATATATCTATCCTTCTATCCTTCTATCCGTCTATCTGTATATCTGTCTATCTATCTATCTATCTATATATCTGTCTATCTATCTATCCTTCTATCTATCTATCTATCTATCTATCTGTCTATCTATTCTATCTATCTAATCTTGTCTTGTCTTGTCCTATATTGTTCAATTTAGTTTTATGAATGGCATATGAGAGACGTACCAAATGTATTTCTCATATTTCCTAGCCTAATGTTATTAATGACTGTTCGCGCCTATAATGATAAGTACCTGCATACAGTGTTCTATAAGATAATTATATATGCAATTCTATGAGATAATAAGCTGTGATTTGTATGGCAACTGATTTGTGGGTATGGTACATTTGATAAACAATCATTTGAATGATGTAGGGCGTCATATATAATTCAATATTAGCCAGTGCCTAAGTTAGTAAGTTAACTGTTTAGTTAGTCAGTTAGTCAGTTAGTCAGTTAGTCAGTTAGTCAGTCACTTAGTCACTTAGTCACTTAGTAAAGCGGTCAGCTAGCTAGTTATTTGTCTGTCAAATTATTAATAAACGAGGTAAATGATCACGATAGTCAGTCAATCAGTCTGTCAGTCAGTCAGTTAGTCAGTCAGCCATTCAGTTAGTCAGTTAGTAAGCAAGTAAGTAAGTCAGTCAGTCAGTCAGCCAGTCAGCCAGTCAGCCAGTCAGTAGGTAAATAAGTAAGTTTGTAAGTACGTCAGTCAGTCAGTAAGTACATAAGTCATTCAGTAAGTCATTAAGTAGTAAGTCATTCAGTAAGTCATTCAGTAAGTCATTCAGTAAGTCATTCAGTTAGTCATTCAGTTAGTCATTCAGTTAGTCATTCAGTCTACTTGAAGGAGCAAATCTATGACTAGAGAATAAAGAAAATCTTGTTGACACTTCAGATGTTATTGTTTTTCTTCCAATGAGAATTATAGAATAAATTCTTATAGACTATAGCACAAAATGGCTCTATTTGAAAAAATTAAATATAATAAACTGACAGAAAACTTTGAAATGAAGAAATAATTAGGTCAGAAACCCCCAAGTGAAATAATTTCTATAAAATATGACACCTCTAATGGAATGAAGCCTTTCTTTGTAAAATATGATATTAATAAATGCTGGGGATTATGTAATTGATCGTTATGGAGATTGTTTTTATCTAGGCACTGTGGCTAATCATACGGTTGGCTGATTGGTTGTTTGATTGGTTGTTAGTGATGCCCAGAAGACCTGTTCATGCATGAGTCTTTCTCAACTCTCACAGAGGTTTTGTGCATGGGTGCTATGTGATAGCGTTGATAATCTTTCTTTTTTTTCCAACTTTTCTGATAGTAATTATTATAAAATTAAGCACAATTTTATATTATATGATCTTGTTTAAAATATTTATCTAAATGTGTTATGCTTTATAAATATTAAAACAAAAATATTACATAAAATAAGTAGGTTACGTCATGCCCATATATAGCACTTATTATGTCGTGTATATATATATATATATATCATCGTCTTATTACTGAGATAAATATTAATTTACGTGGCAAAATAATTTTTTTCAGTATATAATCTCCATCCTGTACTAGCCCACTATTCACTGTGTGCCAAAGGCCAAAAAAAAAAAAAAAGTAATAAAATAATAAGTTATTAATAAACAAACAAATAAATAATCTTATAATATTGCAGAAACTTATCCATCACTGCAAAATATCCTGTGTAATTTTCTCCCAAAATCTTGCCTCAAAACACCAGCATATCTCTGTAATGTTGCAAACAAGTTCGGAGAGATAAGCACATAAGTCTGCTTAACTCTGCACTTGATAAAACCTATCATTTACTGTTTTATGTTTTGTTTGGGTTCACCAGCATGATAAATAACATTTTATGCCATTAGTTTGATCCAATTTCTTTCAAAAGAAACTTGGAAAATACATTGGCTGTTAATTACTTCTACAGGATTTTAAGTGCATTGTATTGTAATTGTATTGTATTGTATTTTTTGAATTTTATTGTATTGTATTGTAATTTTAATTGCATTTATTATATTGTATTGTATTGTGTTATATTGTATTGTATTGTATTATATTGTAATTGCATTGTATTATATTGTATTATATTGTACAGTATAACATTGTATTGTATTGTACTTTATTGTATTGCAGTGTATTGTATCAGCTAATACGTATAAGTCATGCAGATGTAATGATGAAATAAAAAGCTATACTACAAAACAAATCCATCCTATTGGACAGTCAGATTGCGAAGGGATCCAATATAGCAATGTAGTTTTTCTGACCAATATAATGTTTTATGTTCAAATTCGTTTTACAGCCCAATATGATTTTTAATCCAATATAATAATATTGGACAGGTAGAAATGAAGAATCTACAGGCATACTAAAAGCACTTAAGACTGGGTGTCCATGCATCATGATACTAGATAATCTGATGCCATCTTTAATACTTACTTCAATTACAGTTTGAATTTACATCAAAACTTCAAATAGCTTGTAAACTACAATGATAAATGTAGTGAACCCATAGCCATAGACAGCCACTGACGTTAACGTTTGAATGATACTAGAGAATCTGATGCCATCTTTAATAGTTACTTCAATTACTGTCTGGACTTGCATCAAAATATGAAAGTGACTGAATAATTGTTTTATGTTACTGTATAATCATATTATGTCTTTCTAGACCTTTGTTACACCCTGACGTCATATACCCATTGTTTATGACACACAATAGCTTGACATACTGTAACAATGCCACACCCACTACTGTCTGCAGCGCCCCCTACAGACACATTAGTCATAAATTTACCACAGCACAGCAGAAGTGAATTTCGCTTCTAATTGAATCATGGTGTGAGCTGACACATTCTAATTCAAGACTCTCAGAGGAGCTAATTTATTGATGCCAATTACCATAGAGAAACCATAATTACATCACTGTACAAATTACCAAAGAACAAGGCAATGTCTCAATGCTACTGGGTCTGAAGCTTAGTCAGCTTATGTCACCAGCTGCCAGAGGCAGACATAAAGATGAGATGATAAGGCTGCTTGGAGTCCACACCATGTTTACACAGATACCCCATGGGTGGGGTCTATTACTGCCTCAGCATAGACACCGAGTACAAGGCACCTCCAATTTAATGTATCATGCACGAACAATTAAGTTTCTAGGTTAGTTTATCAATGTACAGAGTAGTCCTATTTTCAGGAATGCTTGGCAGATGTGTGTGTGTGTGTGTGATTAGGGCTTTACGTTCTGTATTTATGCACCAGTTGGGCTAATTAGGACAGGCAGAGACCATGGCAATGAGACGAAGGATGAAACAGCCATCCAATTTAGGCTCGACCGGGAATCGAACCCGGGACCCAGCAGTTGGAAGCCTAGAGCGCTACCTGTGAGCTAGGCCCCCGCCCAATGCTTGGCAGATAATGTGCTGTCTGATAAGGAGAATATGTTGGCCCCAAGCAAGGCCTAAATGGTTGAAGCGTCTGGGACAGGGGTTCCCAGATAGCATTCCAAATTGTTTCAACGTTGGCGCGATGTTGGTGATATACATATAATAATGTTGTAACAACGTGGCGTTGAAATAAGTAGGCCTATACATTTTCTTTTTCTTTTTCGGTAATTATGGGCAAGAATTAATGAATTAATCAATGAACCAATGAATAAATCATTCATTCAGTCAGTATGTCCATCTGTCAGTCATTTAAACAATCAATCAATCAATCAATCAATCAATCAATCAACGTCCTGTCCTGTCCTTGTCCCTGTCCTCTTCTCGTCCTCTCCTCTCCTATCCTATCATCTCCTATCCTATCCTATCCTATTCTATTCTATCCTATACTAATTATGTATGAATTAGACTCCTCTCCTCTCCTCTCCTCTCCTCTCCTCTCCTCTCCTCTCCTCTCCTCTCCTCTCCTCTCCTCTCCTCTCCTCTCCTCTCCTCTCCTCTCCTCTCCTCTCCTCTCCTCTCCTCTCCTCTCCTCTCCTCTCCTCTCCTCTCCTCTCCTCTCAAGCCAACTGCCCACTTCGTGTCTAGTTTAAAGTGTGTCTGAGGTCATGAAAGATTCAAGAAAGTTCATTCCGTCTTCGCTCTAAAAAAATACACTTCAGCAGTAATCTTGTGCATTTGTGGCTTAGTTACCACGGCAACCCTTGATCTAGGGGCCCGGATGTTATGTGAGCATGCGCAATGGATGTCCTTCCGGTAGCTACAAAGGTCTGTTATGGTGCACCGTTCGCGAATTATTGCATTGATGCATGAATTATGAATACACTATATGAGTTATAAAGCAAGACAGGTACACAAACACCAACATAATATGCTGTTAAGTGCGATGTACAGTATATATAATGACAGGTAAACATTAAGACCATTTGCAGCTGGGTGGCCAAATGTTTAAAGCATCCATCTTGGCCAGCCCTGCTGAAGGTCCCGGGTTCGATCCCCGGCCCGGGCACTCTTCATGAGCTACAGGCATGAGACATTAAATTTGAGAGAGAGAGAGAGAATTTATTTGACCAAACTAAATAAAACAAACAAAAGCAGCAAATTACAAAGAACAACAATAAGCAAAATAAATAAAATAAAATAAAAAAGTCAAAATACATACAATCTCTTTACCTTTGGTCAGGAGACATCCACTAAGTTCTTATTTAAAAAAACGCTGACGTGGATGCCCCTTAAAACTCATATTTAAGAAAAAATAAAAATAAATAAATAAAAAATAATAATAAAAAAATATTAATAAAATACATTTATATATAAATAACAAGATCTAAATATAAGAAATAATGATGGTATGAAAATGAAAGTATGACAAACAAATTGCAAATTTAGCAGCCAGAAGAATTGACAATAGAGGTGCATTGTACTAAGTGTCTATGCTAGGGTAAGACAAAGGCCCCACCCATTTGGTAAATGTTTGACATACGGTTGTGTACGCCAAGCCTGACCATCTCATCATAACATCTGTCTGCAGCTATTATAGCTATTATTATACTATAAATATATTCATTTGTCACAAGTTAAAATTAAAAAGGTAAAACCTCTTACAAATTCCAATGCTAATATAGAGTCATAAGTCTAATTAATTGTAAATAACCCCATAAATTATGACATTTAATATCAATATATGCAAAATCTAATAAATGCCATCTGTGTATAATTATACTCGCTACATTGACAGATTCCGTCATAAATTGTATAGCATATTTATAAAGCACTTTACTGGCAAGGCAATATGCGGAACTTTAGATACATAGGTAGTGCCCACTGTACTGTTTGACCTCGTTTTAAGACCACCTCACTATTAAGACCACTGTCATTTATATACAGTTAGGTTCGTTAATAAAGAGTATAACTTGTTGATAAAGTTAATTTATAATGAAGTAATTGTACAGGATATAACGAAAAAAATATTTCAAAATGATTCGTTATAAACGGGTTTTAATATTAATGGCATTTTTTTTTAAAGTTGAATTTACAATAGTGTAATATACTTATATACCTCACTATCAAGACCACCTCACTATTAAGACAAATAAAATAAATTCAACAGCTTCAAGGGTAGTCTTAATGACAAGGTTTTACTGTAAATGTATTGGGACACAACCATGTTCTATATGCATAGGTTTGGGATAAATTCATATACAATTGATCCATGCTAGCTCCTGATAGATACATTCTTAATTATGTCCACTATATCCTAGATTAACTTTTTCATAATATTATTCTAGTATTGCAATGGTCAATATGATTGAAATGTATTTTTTCCAGACAAAATTACTACTAAAATTATAGACAATTTTATGCATACAGTTGAATAATGAATAGAGGCCATCTCCGTACTAAGACCACCTCACCATTAAGACCAGTTGATTTTGCATCTAACTGAGAACCTAAAATTGAATTAAAAGTTAGAATTTACAATAATGATAATATTTGTCTGCGCTATATTGTGTCTAGAGCTTAGTCAGCTTATATGACCAGCCGCCAGAAGCAGATGTAATGATGAGATGATAAGGCAGCTTGGAGTCCACACCATGTCAACATCACTACATGTTACTCCATGGGTGGGGTCTTTTATTTGTCCTTGCACAGACACTGAGTACAAGGCACCTCCGATTTAACATCTCCAGTGGACAACATTAAATGTGTTTATAAAATATAAGTAAGGGTCTGTTGATATAAGTTTTAATTTAAAAATCGTTTTAACTCAAACTTTAGTATTACCACTTATTTTTAGTTCTGTTTTAGATGTATATATTCTGTCTAATAATGTGTTCTTGTTTTTTTAACCGCACCACACTCTAGAAAGGTCACTTTTAACAGAATAACGTTAGGTAACTACTTGTAACTACTTGTAAATATATCAGAGGGAAACCATAAAATAAACTAATAATAAATAAATATGGTACAAGCGCATTGCCTTGGTCAAAACCTTGAACCCAGGACCTTCATAAAAGCTGTAATATACCTTGACCAATAGACCAGTGAAATGTCTTCGTGGAATCATGTTTTTTTTTTAGAACTAATAAGAATACATTTTTTTTATCTTAATCTTTACCATAAAGCTGCTAAACAATATATATAAAACTAAATCAAACAGCTTGTACATACTTAACCTCTTGTTACAAGGCAACATCGTTTGTTGTAAACATGAACTGTTAAGTCTTTAAGTCTTTCAAAGCCCTTAAGGTCAAAGGTCAACCTTCTTTGATGAAGGACAAATTGCCTCCTGATATCCTGCCTTTAAAAAAAAGCTTTTGTTTCGAGGCAAGAAGTCGAATTGAATTTAGGTCAAAGTACAGCTTCTGTTCTATAAGGCAACATAGGTTTAATTACGAGACTGTTACCATGGCAACAGTATTTAGAAGATTAACGTGTATATTTAAAAGTTAGAGGATGGTAGACTTTGTTGCAAAATTGAAATGTCTTTGCTTGTTGATAATTGGTTGATTAATGAATTTAACTTATTTGATGATGTTTATTTTACAGAAATTTGCCTATCACATAATAATTATCTTTCATTTCCAAACCAGGCATTGATTAATTGATTGATTGATTGATTGATTGATTGATTGATTGATTGATTGATTGATTCATTCATTCATTAATTCATTCATTCATTCATTCATTCTTTCTTTCTTGTGAAAACATGTGATGTGTTCTAAAATGAATGAATCTATCTATTTATCTATCTCTATCTATCTACCTACCTATCTATCTATCTATCTATCTAGCTATCTCTATCTATCTCTTTATCTATCTCTCTATCTATATCTCTATCTCGCTTCTATCTATCTATCTATCTATCTATCTATCTATCTATCTACTGCTCGCTACTGCTTGCTTTCATTCATTATTTTCTTTCTAATCTCAAAACAACAAAATAAAAATGTATTCCACACACTTTCACTAATTTCTTCCAAATTGTATGTCATATTTCACAAAAGTGAATAACACGCTATTCCACGAAATTCTATACCCTTTAAAAACTGCAATTTCTATCTTCCGCCTTTGGGCAAAATTCACAACTGGCAAGTACTCCTTGAAGTTTCACACGAAACCAAGAATTATTTATGAAGAAAAACGGGAAAGTCTGAAGTAATTTGAGTGAAATTCTGAGAGCATTTTTACCAATTTATGTGGTGTTGAATTACTAGACCTAGGCTGTTGGAAAATATAGCCTTAAGTTATATGGAAATATAATATATAGTTGAGAGAAAGTGCAAAAATGTGTATATCAAGTAAAATGAATTGTTCAAGAAATAAGGCTTAGATTTTCTTTATTGAGGTTATTCTCAATTAACAGATGCTAAATATTTAAAACTTGTTTTAGAATTGAAGTATGTAATTCAATTACCCTAAGTAGTAATAATTTCAATAAGAATAATAATATATTATAGTATCAACACAAGCAATGATAGATATAATATACAAATATAATGTAAGTAACAGAAACTGTTATGGTACTGTAGTTGTACTGTAATAGTACTGTAGTTAACTGTAGTAGTACTGTAGTTGTACTGTAGTTGTACTGCAGTAGTACTGTAGTAGAACTCTAGTTGTACTGTAGTTGTACTGCAGTAGTACTGTAGTATTACTGTAGTAGTACTGTAGTTGTACTGTAGTTGTACTGTAGTTGTACTGCAGTAGTACTGTAGTAGAACTGTAGTTGTACTGTAATAGTACTGTAGTTAACTGTAGTAGTACTGTAGTAGTACTGTAGTTGTGCTGTAGTAGTACTGTAGTTGTACTGTAGTTGTGCTGTAGTAGTACTGTAGTTGTACTGTAGTTGTGCTGTAGTAGTACTGTAGTTGTACTGTATTTGTACTGTGGTAGTACTGTAGTTGTACTGTGGTTTTACTGTAGTTGAACTGTAGTTGTACTGTAGTTGTAATGTAGTTTTACTGTAGTAGTACTGTAGTTGTACTGTAGTAGTACTGTAGTTGAACTGTAGTTGTACTGTAGTAGTACTGTAGTAGTACTGTAGTTGTAATGTAGTTGAACTGTAGTTGTACTGTAGTTTTACTGTAGTAGTGTTGTAGTAGTACTGTTGTGGTGCTGTAGTTGTACTGTAGTAGTACTGTATTTGTACTGTGGTTGTACTGTAGTTTTATTGTAATAGTACTGTAGTTGTAATGTAGTAGTACTGTAGTAGTGCTGTGGTAGTACTGTGGTAGTAATGTATTTGTACTGTAGTTGTACTGTGGTTGTGCTGTAGTTGAACTGTAGTTGTACTGTAATTGTAATGTAGTTTTACTGTAGTAGCACTGTGGTAGTACTGTAGTAGCACTGTGGTAGTACTGTAGTTGTACTGTAGTTTTACTGTAGTAGTACTGTAGTTGTACTGTTGTGGTGCTGTAGTTGAACTGTAGTTGTACTGTAGTAGTACTGTAGTAGTACTGTAGTAGTACTGTAGTTGTACTGTGGTTGTGCTGTAGCTGAACTGTAGTTGTACTGTAATTGTAATGTAGTTTTACTGTAGTAGTACTGAAGCACTGTAGTTGTACTTTAGTTTTACTGTAGTAGCACTGTGGTAGTACTGTAGTTGTACTGTAGTTTTACTGTAGTAGTACTGTAGTTGTACTGTTGTGGTGCTGTAGTTGAACTGTAGTTGTACTGTAGTAGTACTGTAGTAGTACTGTAGTTGAACTGTAGTTGTACTGTAGTAGTACTGTAGTTGTACTGTAGTACTGTACTGAAAATATCAATTGATAGTTTTAGTCCTATCCATCCAATTAACCAAATTTTTTTAAAATCAGCCAACAAGCCTATATTGATTTTCCTCAGACAATGGTTGTAAATATCAAACAAAGAAGTTGGCTAGCTTACACATTCAATGTCTAATAAGGCAAAACAATATATTGGCTTATTTAGAAAAAAAACATTTTTAGTCACTCTACCATGTAAGCAAATATTAATACTTACGATCATTGTTGTTTTCACACCATGTAATAAAGAGGACACTAACCTGCAAAGACAAAAGAAATTCAAATTAATTTTACACTTCTTTATTATAAATTACTGAAAATAGAAGACGATGTTTCCGCCTGTGATCGCTTGTTGGGAAGTTGTCTTTCATTTAGCACTAGAGGGAGCTCGTGACTGACGTACTGATTGCAGAGCCACCTCGTGGGAAAAAATACAAACACTGTTTGACGTAGCTCACTCGTGGAGATACTAAATTTTACAAAATCTTCAAAAACAAGAATGCAAGAAAATTCTAAGGTGTATAATTAGAAAGCAATGCATTTAAGGAGACCTATTTGCAGTGTAACCAAACCCTACAGACAACACTTAAGTTTTGATGGTTTCAATAGTGAGGTGGGTTTCAAGGATGTTTGTTTGTTTAATACACACGCTATTCAGATTATGTAAATTAAGATTAAATTGAAGGAATTATTAAAGATGGTATCAGATTCTCTAGTTAAGATCAATGGCTATCTATGCTATGGGTCCACAGTATTTATAATTGTAAGGTAAACAGCATTAGCAATTTTTATTACAAATTTAAACTGTAATTGAAGTAACTATTTAAGATGGCATGAGATTCTCTAGTATCATTCAAAAGTTAACGTCAGTGGCTGTCTATGGCTATGGGTTTAGTATATATTCTTAATCGTAGCACACAAGTTAAGGGAAGTCTGGTATTTGTGAATATGCAAATTCAAACTGTAGTTGAAGTAACTATTGAAGATGACATCAGATTCTTTAACTATTAACTAATTGAAAGTTAATGTTTTATGGCTTTCAGTTTTGCCATATTATCATTGCAACAAGTTATGTATGAAGTTAGATATTTGTGGATATATGCAAATTCAAACTGTCATTGAAGTAACTTAGTTAAAGATGACATCACAAGTTATGATAAGTTTTCATGCAAATTCAAATTGTAATATTAAAGATGGCATGAGATTATCTAGCATAATTCAAAAGTTAATGTCAGTGGCTGTCTATGGCTATGGGTTCACTGCATTTATCATTGTAGTTTACATGTTAAGGGATATTAGATAACATTTGCATATAATTAATAAAACAGGTCCATCAGAATATTTATGCTTAACATATATTTTCTACTATCCAAAAAAAAACTTGGTAAATTCCTAACAATGTACATTGTTTACATATTCCTGATGCAACAACATACACACGAGAATTCCTGGAATATGTCTCAGTAGAAGACAGCAATTTGCAACTGACATTAATGAAGCCATTTTGAAAGCAATTAAGGGATCAGTCAACCCCATTTCAAGGCCCTTAAGTCATGTCTTGTAGTTCAACCTAGTTAAGCGTAACAGAAAATGATGGAATTAAGGGGAGGGGTAAACAAATTGGGTATCGATTGGTGCTATTGGGGGCGTTGGGAAAGAGAATTTAGGAAAATTGTATTGCCCAAAGAAACAGACATGTAGGGAAAGATAGATAGATGAATAGATAGATAGACGGATAGACAGATACGATAGACAGTTAGATAGATAGATAGATTATTATCTGATAGATAGATAAGATAGATCGGTAGATAGGTAGAAAGATAGACAGATAGATAGAGAGATAGATAGATAGTTAGAGAGAGTGATATAGAGATGTAGAGATAGATAGGTAGATAGATAGAGAGTTATATAGATAGATATATAGGTAGATGGATAGAGATATAGATAGACAGAGGGATAGATAGATAGATAGATAACATAGATAACATAGATAGATAGATAGGTCGAAAGGGCCATAGATAGATAGATATATAAATAGGTTGATAGATAAATGTGTTTTTTTTTTTAGCTTTTACCATAACTTCTTGTTTGTTATTGTAACATATCAATGCTACTGGATCAGCTGTCACACATTTACCCCATGGGTGGGGTAAGTTTCTTGCCTCAGGATAGACACTGAGTGCAAGGCACCACAAATTTACTAAATTCGAACTCACAACCCAAAAAAACCTCACCAAATAATATCTACCTTAACCACTGAGCTACATTACACCTTAAGTATGCTACATCTCTAGCTAATGGTATTACTGTCAAGGATCAGTATAACAGTCTTAAGTTCTTCTTGAAATCCAATTTGGGTAAGTCTGACCACTTATCCTGAATCCTGCAGTCATCATTGGATTGTGGAAATGTGATAAACACTACACTTGTCTCTTCCAGTCATATAACATATTTCCTTTGTATTATTTTCTTTCTCTTATTTTTTATCTGTTATTTTCTTTGTTGATCTTTCTTATTGCCATCTGTCTATCCATCTATGTATCTATCCATCTATCTATTTATCTATCTATCTATTTATCTATCTATCTATTCATCTATCTATCTATCTATCTATCTATCTATCTATCTATCTATCTATCTATCTATTGATTCATCTATCTATCTATCTAACTATTCATCTATCTATCTATCTATCTATCTATCTATCTATCTATCTATCCATCTATCTATTTATCTATCTAACTATTCATCTATCTATCTATCTATCTATCTATCTATCTATCTATCTATCTATCTATCTATCTTTTGATTCATCTATCTATCTAACTATCTATCTAACTATCTATCTATCTATCTATCTATCTATCTATCTATCTAACTATCTATCTAACTATCTATCTATCTATCTATCTATATATCTATCTATCTATCTATCTATCCATCTATCTATTTATCTATCCAACTATTCATCTATCTATCTATCTATCTATCTATCTATTGATTCATCTATCTATCTAACTATCTATCTAACTATTCATCTATCTATCTATCTATCTATCTATCTAACCATCTCTTTCTTTCTGATTTCTTTCCTCCTTTTCCAGTGTTTCATTTTTCTTAGAACTTTTTTTCTTTCTGCACTTCGTCTTACCAGCAATTGATTTATTCATTTTATTTTTATTTTTTTTCTCTTAATTTATTCCTTTATTCATTTATTCTATCATTAGTGATTTTGAACGTTTTTCATTGTATTATTATCGCTCTTTTTCCCCTATTTAATTAATTCATAAATTCATAATTTTATTAATTCCTTCTTCCTTCCTTTCTTCATTTCTTTTTTCCTTTTTTCCTTCCCTACCAAACTTCAACAGTTTGTCTCCGTACCAGCTGCAAGCCTGACAACCTTCCCCTGTCAAGATATAATTGGCTGGCAATTTCTGACAGCCAATTTGTGACAAAGCCATGTCACTTCTTGACCTTCATGACAGATCTGTTAATCCTGTGAACACGTGTCAGCTCTTTGAACAATTTCTGTCACAGCTTAATTAGCTACATCGAAGGAATAAACGCAGTTGCTCTTTGGAGGTTAGCTGGAGTTTGATCAAATTGTAGAGTAGATTATTCTAAAGTTTGCAAAATTATAGAGAATAATATTCTACATTTGTATGCGTAATGCAATTAGACCGACCTATTATGAACTATTGGGGTTAATAAACATATTATGGAAAGTGGAAATGCTTTAAATTTAACCAATTAAAACAGTATTGACATTAAAAAATATATATATGCCAATGTTTAACATGCATTTTCTTTTTACTTGTTTTACATGTTTTTATACTGGGCCATATGACAAACTCCTAGGAGGTTATGTAAACCTGTGAAAATATATTAATAAGAAAAAAAATAATATATATATATATATATAGGTAAACAAATTAATGACAAATTTAAGTTATACATTTTCTAGTCAACAATGACATTCCAGAATTAAGGCAACCTCAATATTAAGACCACTTCAGTGATTCACAAGGGTGGTATGAATTAAGGGGAATTATTTGAATAAATTAACATATATTTACTACATTTTTAACCTCACTATAAGACCTACCTCGCCATTAAGACCATCATAATATAGGCAAAATAATTTTTATGATGAAGTCATACAGTGTTACCGTAAAGGAGGGTATTATCGACAGGGCAGGTATTATCGACCCTTACATTAGAATGTTAATAATTTTGTTAACAAACTAATTTAAGTGTCGATAATACCCGCCCTGTGGATAATACCCTCCGCTACGGTATTACCCCCGCTATTTAATTTTGCACTCAATATACACAATGGCTGTCATAGCCCTCTAGACATATTACATCACAATATTAGACACACACTGACATGTCATGCACTGTTCTGAGACATAATTGCACTTTTTGTGTTTTTTCTTTTCTTTTTTATAGCTGTCATTGTTTTCATTACAGTACTTTGATATATTGTGGCAAACAAAAGAAACTCCTATATCACCTCCCTATTAAGACCATCTCACTATCTATCTCACTATCTATCTATCTCACTATCTACCTATTTATCTATCTATCTATCCATTCATCTATCTATATATAGGTATATCTATCCATCTATATATCCATCTATCTATCTTTTTATCTATCTATCTATCTATATATCCATCTATCTACCTATCTACCTATCTATCCATCTATCTACCTATCTATCTATCTATTTATCTATATATCTGTCTGTCTGTCTTTCTTATATCTATCTGTCTGTCTGTCTATATGTCTTTCTATCTATCTATATTAATCGCTAAATCACATTAAAATCGACTCCATACATGAATAAGAAAATCACAGTGTCAAACTGGGGTCTCACTGACAATAACAAGTATTGGCCCAAGCGCCAGAAAAAGCAATATTTGCCAAAATGACAGATTGATTCCCAAAACAGCTTTAGCTGTTCCCATAATAGGAGTTGCCCACTCTTAGATTTCATCCTGACAGACGGATAGACAGCTATATACAGCTAGATAGACAGACAGACAGCTAGGCAGACAGATGCTGATGATGAAATATAGACAAGCGAAGAAAACATCAGATGAAAAAATATATCATAAAAAATCTAAAATATTTACTGTCGAACCTTGCCATTATGACCACCCTTGGTGCAGATTTCAATTTTCTTAATAGTGAGGTGGTCTTTATCCTGAGGTGGTCTTTATAGTGGGTTGATCTTAATAGTGAGGTGGCCTTAATAGTGAGGTGGACTTAATAAAGAGGTAAAATACAATGGTAAGAATACTATACAGTAGTAATATAGTTAAAAAATGTTAATTTTTAGTATTATTGTTATGTAGAGCTAACTTTTATGTAGAGGACCTGTGCAAGCATTGCACTTTCTCAACTCGCCATTGAGCATACCGCCCATTGCAAATAATTATCTAAGTTAAACAGAAATATTGTAAAATAATAATATAGAAATATGATTATTGTTCAAAGCCTTGAAATATAATTCTAGAAAAATGTTGATAATATGAAAACATTTTTTTTCCTTAATCAGTACATGAATATCGTATTTCTTTCGTGTCCGTTAAAAACATTACAAAACTACATATTAAATATCTTGAATTACGGAAAAATATATTTTCTCCAAAACTCGAAAACAAAATATTAATAGGCGTGCCATTTTTGAAGATCTTCGACATTTTGAAAAGTTTATAAAAACGAAAAAAATATTTGATAATTCTAGAATATTTGTGATTTCTAAAAACTAAAAATAAAAAATACATTCCCTTTAATTTGCATCAACTCTATCTTATTATTTGTAAAATCTCTGAAATTCTAAAATAATGACATGACTTGAACCGCACACCTGGAAAAGATTTTATGTTTGTTATCTTATTATGCATTTTAAACTGCAAAAGTTGTTTCGTCATTAAAATCCATGACATTTCTCACATCATAAAAAATATGTGAAACCAGAGTTTTTTTTAATTAACCGATGAAATTTGATTAGATCGCAATTATTTTTATCTCAGACATTTAAGTACTTTGTCAACAGGTCTTAAGGTCAACGTTAATTAGCACATGCTGTGTCCTTGACCTTTAGGAGTCAGGATTAATGGGCTTGGGTAAATTATGATAAATGTCAGGGGTTCAGGCAGAGTCAAAGATTTCTGCAGATGTGAGAAATTTAAGAAAATTAGCAGACAAATTCATAATATGAGAATTTATATTTATATCATTATAAAGACTACCTCACTATTAAGATCTCCTCATTTTAAGAACACCTCACTATTAAGACCACCTCACTATTAAGACCACCTCACTATTAAGACCATCTTATTATTAAGACCACCTCACTATTAAGACAATCTATCTATTAGGACCACCTCACTTTTAAGACCACCTCACTATTAAGACCACCTCACTATTAAGACCACCTCACTATTAAGACCACCTCACCATTAAGACCACCTCACTATCAATACAATTACACTTAGCACTAAAGACAAAATTGGAAGATATATAAAATTAATTATTAAACACATATAATGTTATAATTACACCTAGCTAAATAAATTATTCAATTAATTATACATGATATTAGGCTGAACAATTTTGACAATAAAACAGTTTCACAGAATTACAACGGCCATTTGTTTATATATAAATTAATAAAGCAGTCTATATTAAAACAATCCAACAAATCACAAAGAAGACTAAATATCCAAACCATGAATTTATAATAGCATAATTGCTATTTACCTATTTATCAAGACCACCTCATTATTAAGACCAACTCACTATTTAAGACCACCTCATTATTAAGACCACCTCACTATTTAAGACCACCTCATTATTAAGTCCACCTCATTATCAAGATCCATAAACTTTGCACCAAGGGTGGTCTTAATGGCCAGGTTATCATAGCACAAATTGCTTCATATCTTGTTTTCAAAAAACCAGTTATGATTTCATATCTGATAAACATCTGTAGATAAGGTTCTATCTATAGATAACATATATCATTTGATAAGACAAAAAAAAATATGATAAATTTGTAAACAATATACTATTACCTTTAATAGTAATTTTTGTTATCCTCTCCATGATGAAATTTATCTCAGATTTATCTCGATATCCTGTATGTTGACTGTGATAAATAACGTTTTCTATCCTTTTATCTTCCTGTGGTATTTTGCTTGTAATATACCTGCACACCTCTCAGCAAAATTCAAAGATGAATTTTTGATCAGAAATATTGTCAAATTTCAGTTTTATGTAGTCTGCAGACAGTATATGTTGAAATCATGAATTGTTGAAAAATGTTGTAAGTTCGTTGAAGTTTAGTTTAAAAGCTTTGTTTTAAATATATCCGATTGGCAATATATGTAATATACGTAAAATATGTCACGATGCATATAATATTTCAATAAACAGTATTCACAATTTAATAAAGTATATTAGCAACTTATTTGTATTCCAGTTTTCACTGAATATATGATATTGTTGAGAAAATTATTGAAATATTATTGTGTTCAATAATTGGATATAATATATTATGCTTTGGAGTTCATACACCATTCAAAACGTATGGGCTAAAGTTCATTTATAATCCTTTTGTAATTAAATCATAATCTTTTCCATATTTTACGAATTAAAAACTTTGTGTATTGGCTAATATTAGGAAGTGCATCAATGATAGCACAATCTGTTGAAATCTAAAAACTACTTTTTTGTTTATTTTTTGAACAAATAGTTAATATTCATTAATAATTCCTTTAATTGCAAAACGTTTGTTTATAACACCCTTGCGACATGTATAAAGCATTCCTTTAAATTAGCTATAATTAGAGCATTAAACAATTTGCATTTCGCATTGCATGGTATGGTTGTGTAATAATATTTACTCTATTCCAGCCTGCTTGATAATTGAGTAACGACTGTTTGTCACATTTGAGTAAAATTCACATTCCTTAGATATAATTTTTATTCCATGTCGCCTTAATGGTTTCTTAATTATTATCGTAACATAATATTTAATCACTTCCACGCTGCATGTCTAATAGTGGCAGTGTTTTTTTATAACATTTGTTTAACATTCACACAAAATTCCTCACTGCGAATGCAACAATATTTCAACAGTTCTACTCAGCATCATAGTTTTCAGCAATGCCTGAAACACAAACTGTCTTTAAGACCAGCCATCAGAGAACTGCACCCCACAGCTGCAGCAGCGCCACAGACGAGTGCCACGCCATCTATTGAGCAGTGACGTCATTAACACGTGCCCCCTGGTGGCAGAATCATGGCTTGTCACGTTGCTATGGTAACAAAACTGGCACTTCAGCGTAACTTGGGAACAAAGCTTCCAAGAGCTCCCTGCATTTTAGTAAACACGTTGATTTAATGCACAGCATAGAGTGTTGTTGTGTTGAAGAACTTTTGTGTACCAGGTGACCTCATTATTGAGGTCATAGTTCAAATATACGGGTGTAAATAGTGAGGTGGTCTTAATTGTAAAGTGAATTGGGACAGTTACAGTATTTGGGTTCATATTTAAGTTGATATTGAAATGGTCTTAATAGTGTGGTGGTCTTAATAGTGAGATGGTCTTCATAGTGTGGTTGTCATAGTGAGGTAGTCTTCATAGCGAGGTGGCCTTAATAGTGAGGTAGTCTTAATAGTGAGGTGGTCTTAATAGTGAGGTGGTCTTAATAGTGAGGTGGTCTTAATAGGGTGGTCGTCATAGTGAGGTGGTCTTCAAAGCGAGGTGGTCTTCATAGTGACGTAGTCTTCATAGAGACCACCTCGATATTAAGACCACCTCGCTATTAACTATTAAGACCACCTCAATATTAAGACCACCTCGATATTAAGCCAACTTCAGTGATATTTCGTCCGGTTATCCTTTCAATGTGTGATTCTTCTGTTTCTGTATAGTACCAATGATGCAGCTATCATTACGTGTTATAACGTAATATCCATCACTTTTCTTTTATTTATTTTTTCATCCAACTTGACCATGTAGTCAGCCTTTTAATGGGGGCTAGCTTATTGGGCTTGGGTGTAACTTGATGGATCGAATCAAAAATTGATGATTTTTCTTAATTAAAAAGAAAATGTATTGGCAGCCGAGGTCATAGTAGAGGCGAGGAAAATGAGGCAGTCTGTGTTGGATAATCATCAGGGCACAACACGTTGCTGATGTGACTTTTCTTTACATAACTTGTTTGTGTACACTGTGTTTATCATAATGTGTATTCATTCAAGTGTTATTCACTATAAAAAAGAATGAAGTTTACAAATTACAAATACAAAAAAAATACAAATATCATAATGTTATTTTATTGAATTAATGACTTCTAAGAATATTGACTGACTTCAGTTTGAAATTATTCCCAATGACTGACTGACTGACTTACTAGCTGACTGACTGTCTGACTGAATGAACGAATGAATAAATGAATAAATGACTGAATGAATGAATAAATAAATGAAAGAACTGACTAACTAGCTGAATCTCTGGTCAAATAGCTAAACTAAATTAGATTCTAACTGACTGACTGACTGACTGACTAATTGACTGTGTGACTGGTAAAATACTTGACTGACTGACTAAAATTGAATGACTGACTGTCTTACTGGTTGAATGACTAGCGGACTTACCTAAGTAGTACTGACTGACTTACTGGCTATATAGGCAATATTGACCAATGGACAGACAGACAGACTGACTAGCCAATAACTTGTGGATTGGCTAGCAAACAACTCCACAACGTAGATAAATCTACCAACAGTAATTCCATTGGGATAACCACAATCCCATGCCTTTCATCAGTTAATCTAATTTCCTAATTTCCCTAATGTACAAAAATTAGATTATACTCAAAACATCAATGATTATTTACAGCTTATAAGATTAGACAGCTAGAAAATCATAGTGCCAAATCTGATAAAAGTCGCCAACAAAACGTTGGTTGGAATTCTAGTACGCAAACACTCGCAGTTGGTATTTATAGAACAAAAAAGGTTATTTATAGAATACAAAAGTTATTTATAGACAGTAATGATGGTTGATTATGTTAGCTTGTTAGTGATGCCAACGTTTGCTGAGGTTAATTCGTTCATTACAGTATCTCACAGAAGTTTTTAAACCTCAAATCAGTATCACTGAAATTTTAATAAGTTTATGGTCACATTTCAATAGTATTTTTTATAGAAAGACAGACAGACAAATAGACAAATAGACAGATACATTGATAGACAGATATATAGACAGATAGATAGATAGACAGAGAGATATATAGACAGACAGATAGATGGATAGATAGATAGATGGATATATAGATAGATATATATATAGATAGATATAGATAGATAGATAGATAGATAAATAGATAAAATGATAACATATTAAAAAATGATAAAATGTACTAAATGCGCTCTCCTTTAAAAATAACACCTAACTTCCTAATTTTCTAAGCAGACATTACAAACAGATTACAATTTATCAGCAGTTCAACTCATGTTTCCTTTTTGTACACAGAAAGCAATTTAATGTTTGATAGCAGGAAACGGGGGTTCTGAATAATTCACATTCTTTGATTAAAGAATATCTGTTCATTTTAAACACTGGCCAATGTTGTGGAGGAAGAATGTTAGAAGGGCATTGTGGGGGAAATCATGATAGAATCTTGCCATCTTAAAAATACCACTTGAGTTCAAGATATTTACTGGTCTTTTATAGAGATGTGTGTGCTATTTACACAAAGGTCTAATGACTTATTAATGAGGTGGTCTTTTTAGTGAAGAGGGTCACCGATATATATAAACTTCATTATTGATATGAGTAAATCTTTTTTTATTTTAATATAGTAGAACCAATTCTAATCACTATTAAGTCCACCTCGTAATTGAGACCACATTATATTATACCTGGCTATTAAGACCACCTCACCATTATGACTAGTGAAGTGTCCACAAAAGGGTAGTCTTAATTTCGATGTCCCACTGTATTGAGGTTCTACCCTACTTCTGGCAACTTTCCTGCTACAGCGGAGAATATACGTGGTGGTAATATTGGACCCTGTAATACCCCTTACAACAGTGTCATATATTACTTCTCAGGGTATTGTGCAGTCTCCAATCTTAGCACAACAGGCTTGCAATGTGTTTAAGTAGAATAAGAGAGGCTATAGCCATCAGTGTGGGAGGTTTTCCATCAAATATAATTGAGTTATAAACAAGAGGTTATGCCTTAGGAGATAACTCATGAATTATGTAATGTTTCTTCTTAGCTAGACTTAGCTAGACTTAACTTAACTAGCTGGAATACTTAACTAGACTTAGTTAGACTTAGCTAGACTTATTTAGACTATCTAGACTACCCTACTACAACCAAATTATACCGAAAAAAATTATGTCGGAATGTTACCGCAATATAACATTTCATGTTTTGAGCCTCCATGCTATCACCTCATGACAACGTGTTCTAAAATATCAAACGTTGTCAAGATTTTCTGGAAATTGTTGGGTTTATTACTTGAAAATATGACTAGCAAGTGTTTTAGGGTCTACACTTAAATATTGTGACAACATTACTCAAATGCTGTGGCGTGAATGTCTACAACCTGTTCGGATTTTCAGGGTGGTGGCAATAGGGCTTTACGTCCGGTATTTCTGCACCTGATGGGCTAATTAGGACAGGCAGATACCATGGCAATGAGATGATGGATGAAACAGCCATCCAACTTAAGGCTCAACTGGAAATTGAACCTGGGACCCAGTGGTTGGAAGCCTAGTACGCTACCATTGAGCAAGGCCCTCACCCCTGGTATTTGCTCGGAACAAACTGCTACCAGTCCTGCCACCAAGCAAAACTAGCTATAGCTGTCTACTGGAATCGAAATGCACATCAAATGCCGTAATTTTTCAGGTATCAACAGCTGAGCATCCATGGGCATAAAATACAATAAATCATGCTTGTAATTAACTCCAGATACGACAGTAGCCACACTGACTTTGGTAGACAATTAAAACAATCTTTAAATAAGTATATGTGTGGTCTGAATTTCCAGGTAGTCTTTAAAATTGCGTAATTTCATAATTTCAATATCATATTTTTATCAAGATCTGAAATTACTTGTGATAAGTTGAGTTATTTTGTTATCAAATGTCACCTATAGGCCTAATTTCATTTATCACAATATAAACAAACTTTCCTCATGCAAATCAGATTCGTGTGTGTGTGTGATTAGGGCTTTACGTCCTGTATTTCTGCACCTGATGGGCTAATTAGGACAGGCAGGGACCATGGCAGTGAGATGAAGGATGAAAGGGCCATTCAACTTAGGCTTGACCAGGAATAGAACCTGTCCTTATTAGCCCATCAGGTGCTGACCATGGCAATGAGACGAAGGATAAATCAGATTCGTGGAATGTTAGTAATCATCTAATCAGTATATTTAAATGCTACTAGATCTGAAGCTTAGTCAGCTCATATGACCAGCTGCCAGAAGCTGGCATAATGATAAGATGATAAGGTTGCTTGGAGTCCACACTATGTTACACTTTTACCCCAACAGTGAAGTCTTTTACTTGCCTCAGCATAGACAGCAAGTACAAGGCACCTCCAATTTAACATCTCATGCGATCGCCATCCAGCTGCTAGGATGTAGCTCATGAAGAGCGCCCGGGCTGGGGATCGAACCCGGGACCTACAGCAGAACTAGCCAATATGGAATGGGGGGGATGCCTTAACCATTGGGCCACCCAACTCCTTAAACTGCTTCAAAATAAAATGGCATTCTAAATGAGTCTTATACTGAAAGGCAAGACCTGACTTAGCTGCCTACTTGGTGTAATTGATTGGCTGTTAACGACACCAGCCGCAAATGAGAAAAAACCTCGCTAGAAATCGGACCCCTAATGACAAAACCGTGTACTGGAATGTCGTAAATAGGGTGTCGTAAAAAAAGCCTGGTTTATGCTAAGAGTGCAAGAAATGGAGTTAAAAGAAAGTTAATTTTAAATGTTTTGCTGACTTTGTTTTGGCAATTAGAAGTTAGAGATAAGATTATTAGTTATGCTGCAGTTATGCTGTATCTCTTATTTTGTAAGCCTTGAGAATTAGTTTATTATTATTATGTTTTTACTATGTTCTGATTAAATTATAAATCCATAGCAATATAACTGATACACAGAACCACAAGGGGGCGTGATGATAGCGTTGTTACCACAACTTAGTCACTGCCTCCTTGACCATATGGTATATAATAATTTATATATAGTTGTACCAGACAGAATTATTTATGTAAATGTATGGTCAAAATAAAATATTCTCGAGGCTTGAGTCTTAAGGAGAAGCACTTTATTTAAGGCTCATATTATTGAGATCCAATTTGATTAAGATCTTTAAAGTGGGTCAATATTGGTAAGAAACATAGGCATGGAAATAATGAAATAATATAATTAAGCAATTGAATATAATGAAGAATGTCCCGATTTTCAAGACCACTTCAATAAGAGTAAAACTTTCATATAAAAAAATGTTAAAAATAAATGCAAAGCTCAGAATTATTGTTACCTCAATATTAAGACCACTTCACTGATATTCAAGGGTGGCCTTACTTATGGGGTTCCACTGTATGGGGACTTACATAAATAAGTTTAATACACTTATTAAATCCCATTCAATATCTGACACATTTTGAAAACAAACTATTATATTAATTATAATGTTTTCCACATATTATATTTATATTACAACAGAACCCCGCTAAAAGACCACCTCATTATTAAGGCCACCTCACTATTAAGACCACCTCACAATAAAGACCACCTCACTATCAAGACCACTTCACTATTAAGACCACCTTAATATTAGGACCACCTCACTATTGAGACCACCTCTCTATTAAGACCACCTCGCTATTAAGACAAGTACAATTTTGCAGCAAGGTGGTCTTAATGTCGATGTTTTATTATATCTCATCATTAAAAGCATACATTCCTACAACCATAGAGCTGTGTATTATATTCTTAATGAAACTGTGGATGTATTCCCAACATCATCATATCAGATATCTACATGTGCTCTTTATTATACATGCTACTCTATTTTAGCCACATTTTTCTAGGAACCATATATCTCCCATTTCAAACACGACATATAGCTCTTCAGTAAAACTTATAATTGCTTTCTGAAAGAAGTCGTTTGTATGCCGAAGTTTAGCAGCGAACTCTATTTAAGTTTGTTCTCAAAACACCTGAATTCACAGGTCGTTTTGTTTTGTTTTTCCACACTAAGAAGGATGGCTTAGATAGATAAGCAATGTTTACTAGATCGTTTGGTGCCTAGAATTTAAGTTTGTTGTGCTTCCCTAAGGTACTTTACTTTTTCTTGTTTGTTGCTTTTCACACAATTAGTTTAATATATCTAAACCAATTTTTCTATTTTGTCTGTTAGATTTTAGTGAATAAAATAAGATTAAGTGATATACTCCATATTGTATTGCATTGTATTCCATCATATTGCATTGTATTGCATTACATTGTTTGCATTGTATTGTATTGCATTGTATTGCATTGTATTTATTGCATTGCATTGCACTACATTGCATTGCATTGTATTTTATTGTATTGCATTGCACTGCATTGCATTGTATTTTATTGTATTGCATTGCATAGCATTGTATTGCATTGTATTTTATTTATTGCATTGCATTGTACTTCATTGTATTGCATTGCATTGTATTGTATTGCATTGTATTGCACTGTATTGCATTGTATTGTATTGTATTTTATTGTATTGCCCCATATTGCATTCCATTCCATTGTATTGCACCGTATTGCATTGTATCGCATTGCATTGTATTGTATTGTATTGTATTGGATTGTATTTTATTGTATTGTATTGGATTGGGTTGTATTTCACTGCATTGCATTGTATTGTATTTTATTGTTAGGTCCTGCACAGTTTGGCACAGAACAGCAGAATGGCCTTTAAGATAGTGAGATTTTCTTAAAACACTTTTCCACAGCATAGGTTCACACTGATTCAACACTTCATAATGTATGTTTGAGTGATTTCATAAATCTTGCGTATATCACGGTGCTGTGTCATGGTGCTGTGTCATGGTGCTGTGTCATGGTGCTGTGTCATGGTGCTGTGTCAAGGAGAAATATGTCAAGATGGCCCAGACACAATATGGCTGTCATTAACAGCTGATAAATAACTATAGTTCGAAAATAACAATGGCAGCTGTCTTTTCAGGGTTATTTATATGGGAGAATAGGTCTTATATGGCTGTGTAAAGGGGCAGACATATTAGCAACATGACTATGGTAACTTACTATTCAAGGGGTAGCTGATGCATATATATATATAACCTCGCTATAAAGGACACCCTCAGTATTAAGACTACCTCATTATTACGACCACTCCCCAATTTAGACCACTTTGCTAATGAGACTAATAAGAAAATTTCACTGTTGGTCCTCACTATATATAGGCCTGGCAGAATGCTACCTTATTATGAAGATCACCTCACTAGTAAGACCATCTCACTATTAAGACCAGCTCACTGTGAAGACCACTTCACCATTAAGACCACCTCACTATTAAGACCACTAAAAATACTCAGTAAGATTGGTATTTTACGAAGTCTAACTTGTAAGGCATGTTGCAATAATGTGTGTGTGTGTGTGTGTGTGTGTGTTATTAGGGCTTTACGTCCTGTATTTCTGCACCTATTGGGCTAATTGGGACAGGTAGGGCCATGGCAATGAGATGAAGGATGAAACAGCCATCCAACTTAGGCTTGACTGGGAATTGGTGGTGGGTGGGTGATTAAAGCTCTACGTCCTGTATTTCTGCACCTGATGGGCTAATTAGGACAGGCAGAGACCATGGCAATGAGACGAAGGATGAAACAGCCATCCAACTTAGTCTCCCTCCAGGGGTGGGTGGGTGATTAGGGCTTTACGTCCTGTATTTCTGCACCAGTGGGGCTAATTAGGACAGGCAGGGACCATGGCAATGAGCTGAAGGATGAAACAGCCATCCAACTTAAGGCATGACCGGGATTCGAACCCAGGACCCAGCGGTTGGAAGCCCAGAGCGCTACCTCTGAGCTAGGCCCCTGCCCTGCATGTTGCGATATTAGGAGATAAACTATTTATTTTTTTATTTTTCAAATATATTTTACATGGGTTGCATCATCAGAACAGCTGTTTTGCAGATGTCCCATAAAAACAATACATCAAATAGAACAATAGAGTATAAAAACATTTCAAAACAAAAAGCATACATAAAAACAGAAATATATAAAAGTAAAATTCATAAGATAGTTCCACTCAAATTTGACTTTTTGTATAAATTATGTTAAATCAATGGTGAAATGTCCTTAATTGTGTAGCTGTTTTTAAATTAATTTTTTTTTTTGCATTCTCTACAAATGCTCTCACCATTGTCATAATCACAACACTGCTATATATAGAATTTTACACTAGTACATGTTTTCATTCAGTTAGTATCATAACTGCAAGAAATTTAGTTCAAAATTTGAAACTTTAAGAATCATTATAATGTTTTACCAAATTTTTACTTTGAGATCATTACAGATTAAACACTAACAATTATTTTGGTTTTTCGTAAAATGAGCTATGATGATCAACAAAATTATCTTTCTTTGTTTTGCTTAATTTCGATAGGAAATCTGATTTAAGATAATTGAAAAGAAAGGTAATTTTGTTTTGTGTAGCCATTTAACAGCCATATTGTTTATTGCTTATTGAATTATCTTATCTTATCTTATCTTATCTTATCTTATCTTATCTTATTGAATAAAGCCACTCTTCCCAAAGGCTTAATGACATGCCGCTTGAGGCAAGAGTACAGTTACTAATGTATTAAATGTAATGTGGAAGAAAAAGTAATCGAAGGAAATTTGTGTAAATGTAGAAGATTATGACCAATAATTTTGATGTGTAGCCTATTAAATTTGCATGAGTAACAATTTGGTATATTGCATTCCTCAATATAAGCCTCAACTGTCTTCTTTTTCACATATAATTTACACCGTGTGTGTTTATTTTTTCTTTGAAAATATTTGGCATATTGTTTACTTTCTTAGGACAGTTATAGGATATACAGTGTCTGGCAAATCCATGTCTCATTGCGGGTAGCTTTAAATTGTTGTTATGTCTGATTACATATCTGTGGGTTTTATTTTCTAGATTTTTTTTTCATTTCAGATGTGAAGTAGTGAAGTAACAATGAATTTTCAAATTTAAAGCAAAATTTATATTCCTTCAGTGCACATAGATTTTACATTTTTAACACATTCAATTTTCGAAAAAGCTCAGTGGTATGGGCTCTGTAATGGCTCTTTGAGATGATACGCATGGCTCTTTTCTGAGGAGATATTAATTTCTCAGATTTCAAGCCCCATATCATACATCAAAATGATCAAATTCACTTCAAAAAAATTTAAGAAATATGTTGAATATTTACTTTCTCGAATTATTATGGCATATATTACAGCTGAATATTTGCATTAATATAAATATAAGGAACATATTTTGTTTATTAAGGTTATAACTACTGGAATATTTTACACATATTAAGGGCGCCACTAATCAAGACTTAAGGGATCTCTAATTTACATCTTAAGGCGCTTAAGTTCATTTTTAAACTCTGTTGTGAAATGTTTTACACTTTTAATGATATTTATAGCAGCCTTTTAAATTAATTTGACTGTGTATTTTCTATCGCCAAGCTTAATACAATTTGTAAATTGGGTTTAAAAGAAAAACTTTTTTAATGAATTGCACAGTCCTAATGTATGCTAACCATCCTGTATAATACATACATTGGTAAAATACATAATTAATAAGTTTTAGATAAATAAAGAAGCATGGGAATCCCCTACACTTTATTTCATATATTTAAAGGTCACATAATCTTAGAAATAACTGTAATATTGCATTTTATCTTCTATTTACCTCTTTATTAAGTCCACCTCACTATTTTTGAGCCAAGTGCGGTCTTAATGGTTTTAAAGTTTTTGACAGATCATCAATTTGCATTGACGTTTTCCTTCGTAATAATCATATTATGAGCAATTTGCATAATTTTGAAACATTGCTGCTTTAAATGGAGTTCACTGATTCGGGTAATTGGCCGTAATGTTCTCAGGAGAAAATTTATGTGAAAGCATGGGCTGATTTCTTTGAAAATGGCGAATTATGAATTATAAAAGTGTCAGGTTTCTTGCAAATTACCAAGAAATTCCAACTTGGCAAAAAAGCAAAAAACAAAACAAAAAAGAACAGTTTGCGTGCTGGGCCAAAGTTTGATTTTCCATCAAAGTTATTTTTTGACAAGAAAAAGAAATAAGAATCAGAATGGATTGAAATGTGCAAACATTAAACATGATATTAATCATAACTTGTCAATTGAACTTTAATAGAGTGCATGTTTCGCTCAATCAGTCCAGCTGTCTAGCTGTCTATCTAACTACATATCAGTGCATATACTATCACAATAGGTCATTGTTACGTAATAGGGACCCCCCCTAAACTCATAATATCAGCCGTCTCTGGACTCCAGTGGGCCCTCCAAATAGCCCGGGGGCACTATAATTAAAAAACGATTAAGACCCTTTGATCTTTATGATATCACCGACAAAGCCTAGCACAGGGGTTGTAAGCCCTCCGGGCACTATAATTAAAGGTCATCATGTCAATGAGGGTGGTGCTCAGCATGGGAAAAAATTTGGTGTGGGTATGGGAAAAAATTGGTGTCAGTTTTTTAGTCTCATTACATAATGAATGTTCAATTTTAGTTATAGTCAATCAATATTCTGATTATGAGTTATCAATTTGGCATTTATGATATGCTTTTATAGTGTATTAGTGAATACTTAATTACAATAGGGGATGCATTTTAATAACAAAAAATGCTTGTCAGCACATCATAATCTGACATAATGAAAGTACAATTTACTGATTCCCTCATGTTTCATATGACATACTAATATGTAATCTACATACTGGTACTTAACTCTAACAGGGTGTTTCAACCAACTTCTAGATAGCTTTATAGCAATCATGTTTAAAATATATACTTAGACAAGATGAATTAATGTACTTTTTATAAACTCCGATTAATCTGGTATATTTCTGAAAATCCATTCAAACCACCACTACACAGCTATCTATTATTGCGCTCGCCTATTTCAACAAACTTTTAGTTAGCTTAATAACAGTCATTTTTAAAATATAGTCTTAAACAAGAAGAGCTAATGTTCTTTTTAGAAACATCCATAATCCTTAAAACAGCAGTCTTATTACGGAAAATTTGTTCAAATCCCCAACACACTCCACTGACTTTAACTAGTGAACCAAGGGGCCGACATGAAAGAAAAATATTTTTAAATCAAGTACACAAACAGCATTCAGTTTCAGTCACAATCACCAAGTCGCAAAAAAAAATAATATATATGTCTTTCATCCTATCATAATCCCCCTCAGTTCTCAGCCTGCATCCAACATGGAAGGATCTACCTCTTTATTTACACTGCATGACTTAGTAAACCGCTCTAACATGTCAGTACATACTTCAGCAAACGAAGGAGAAGAAGAAGAAGAAATGGAAAATTTGGACTCACCGGATATGTTAACCCTAAATGACAGTCACTCTGTAGAGAATAGCGTCGACGAATCTCATCAGTGGAAATTTTTTGGTCAAGTTGTACCAAAAAATGAAGTCATTTTTTTCTGTCAAGTCATTATTCTATACATCGTTATAATCGCCTGTATAATTAACTTGTCGCTTCGTAATGGTGACAGTAATTTATACACAGCACTCTTGTCCAGCAGTCTCGGAATAATTCTGCCTTCTCCGAGTCTGACACGCCGGAAGTTGGTGTAGTCAACCTGAACAGTGGTTACGTAATTAACCCTACCCCCTCGTCTATAAAACTCAGTACATCAGCGACTATCAGTCTAGCCCCACCTAGACCATACAGGCATACCTTACTACTACTACTACTGCTTCCTGGAACTTTCTACGTAATTTTGACTCAGTAATGGCGACAAATATTGTTTATCCAGCTCAGTTGAATTTCAAGGTCAACTCCAGAACATCTATCCTGGGTTACCTAACTCATACATTGGAGGATAACTACATTACAGTCACACAGACGAATCACAGCGGAGCTGAAAAACACCAAAAATTCGATCTGCCCGCTCTGAGGAACTTACAGAGCTACACAGAGTTCATAACTGAAAGAAACATAGCCTACGAAGAGTTTGGTGTAAAGCTAAGTGAACTTCAACATGTTAAGTTTAATAGAATGACCGTCAAAATGAGCAAGCCTCTATCACCTTTCAAGGTCACTGAGATGCACCTACATCCTGGAATAGTATATGAGTATCCTCATCAGTACATATGGGTAGCAGTTTTTATTCGTACTGTTAGCCCCACTGACAATATTGCTCCAAATCAGAGACTATATTGTGATCAGAGTCTGCACCTAGACTACAGGGATTTTGCTACATTCATCAATCGTATAGATGACATTCTTGAGGCTCTCTCAATTCCTGCACCCCTGACCTCTGAGTGGCCATATGTACATACCTATATATGGCATGAAGCAATAACAAATCGAAACTCCACATTGATGTACCTCGACATTGAATCAGCTTTTGAAGCCTACGAGGATCGCCAAGCGGTTAAAGCTGCACTCACAGGATCTCGAGATTTAGATGGACCCTGGGATGTTGCACGTTGTAAGATTGACAGACCTCCTATGTTATCATTATGCCGCTATTTGCTTGAGAGGGCCTGTCTATCAAGATTGCGTTCACTGCAAAACCCCAGCGACCATCCTTTTACAAACAAGAGTATCACCCAGATATTCCTAGGACTTCATGATGACGGATTTGATCAAATTCTAAAATCAGTACTTCAACAGTTAAAGTACAAGCCCCAGGAGACCGTAAAGCAGATCACCGAACAGATTATGCAGGAGAGAAATCAGCACTCAGTTTATAATCGACTATTTACCGGCCCTCTAGTACATACATGTATGACGCTTGACCAGTTCACAGAAGACATGCTACTCAATTCAGTGTTTATCAATTGCGTTGAGTCTCATATTGCTTATTAACAAAATAATTCACTTCTTGTGTATAATGTTGAGTAAATAAAAGAATTCATTGTAAACTGTACTTCTTTTCATTTCTCATTTATTTATACTTTATAGCTTTTTTCTTTCCTTTAAATTAAACTGAAGTTGATCAGTTAAAGACCAGTCCAGCATCCTTCTTAGATAAAAATCCTTTCTAGTTAAATAATGGAGTATTGTAGTATTTTTTAATTATCATGTCCTTGAACTCACTGTCTATTGTACCAGTAGCTAAGGTATTGTATGAATGGAGCCATTTATTATGGATTCATCAGACCCCTATATGTGCCATGCCAAAAGACTTCACACAGTATAATTGACGCCCCGGAAAGTTGGGCCTAGTTATTATAAGTCATTAGTCAATTACACTCACAATAACTTGAGTTTAAAGCATACCATGCTGTGTTCCTCTGTACGTACAAAGAAGTTGTCATAGCCGGTGTGACTAACTCCCTAAGGTCATTTAACATAATAAGACAAAAGCTTCATTGTTATGTTAAATCTCTATTTCATTTAGTTTTTCTAACTATACCAGAACTTTAAACAATGAGCAGTTCAAAAATAAAATCTAGTCTCAAATATAGCAAGCGGAATACCGAAAAGTAAACAATAAAATATAGTTAAGGATAAAGCAGTCATTTGACTACATCTTCAAGAATACTAGTAACAACGCACATGTCAAAAAGTAACATAGAGGCCCATGTCAGGGCCCTCTCTTTATGTAAAGCACCCGTCGAAAATAAAAAAGAAACAGACTAGGACTTTAAATAATATTAGGCCTGAACTAGCAAATACCACAAGTAAATCATATAAGTTCGCTATTTAAAGTTATATATTATATATCTATACTACTACTACTACTTAACCGTACATACAAAAGTCTTTCCACGATGATCACCGACATCAGCTCATTAGCACAAATATATAATGAAACACTAAAGTTATATGCTACATATATACAATGGTAATTAAAAGTTTAAAAAGAATAAGAAAGAAATTATTGTATAATGGTGATACTAATCATACGAATAATGACATACTAACTAATAGAACATTAACATAGTATAGTAAAAATCTCGATACAGTTTAAAATAACTAAACCTTCTACACATCAAAATGTACATAATACTATAATATACAGGGTAACCTAGTGTCAACTCGAGAAATAATACTGAGGTAGCAACCATCTGAGTAAAAATACATAAAAAGTCATCAAAACAGTAGGATAAACGTCATATTTCCGTGTTTAAACAACTCACAGGATACAAAAAAAAATCTACATATTAAAATCTGTACATGACTATAGTGTGGCGTGATACAAAGTGTAAATTAAATAAACATGGGAACAACCGTAAATCAGTAAAAAGTACAGTAATAATAATAATAATAATATTCAGTAAGATATAGCATAACACTTAGTGGGTGACAGTTAATGCCTAGGTCTAAGTCTATCCATACCAGGGATAATGTTGTCTAGGTCAATACCTCTCATGAGTCTGGGTACTCGATCAGCAGGAATAAGGTCCCGGTGGGGTACACGTGGTGCCACGGGGGCTCTGCGTGGGCGGGGAACACGTGCGATAGCTACTGGGCCAGGTCGGGGAGCGTCTTGTGCTGCCAGAGCCAGTTGTGCGAGATACAATCCTACTCTTCTAGGTGCTGCAATTTCCTGTATCTCTTCTAGTCTCTCTTGTATCCTCCCCAAAAAATTGTCAAATAGAGTGAGGCAGTAAACTATGTTAAGCATGCACTCGCGTATGTCTGCGTACCTCTACAAAATCAAAAAAATAAAATCAAAAAAAATTAAAAATTTTTAAACCAGCCTCATTTCGTTATCAAGATCTCTAACCCCCCTCCAGTTACAGTCACAGCACTTGGATCCCAAATGGACTGGGACGAGACATAGAGCAAGTAACACTTTACAACAATAAACAGCAAAAACAGCATTATCATCAGACCTAGTTCTCAAATTCAAACGTTCGTGAAGGTTAACTAAACTCACTAGAATGCAAAGGATCAATATGAAGAGCCCCAAACCGGCCGTGACAAGTCCAGTAATCGCCCAGGGTGACATTCGAGCTGTCGTAGTTTCATGGTTGTCGTCTGAGATGGTTCCTATTGGGTTAGTTCCGCTTCTAGGCATCTTTGAGGTCGTGGTTTCCTTAGAATCTGTCCTAGTCGTTTCCGTTGAAGTGAAGTCTGTTGTCAATAGGGCCTCAGTCATCATTGTCTCATGACCTTGAGACAAGCATAGAACCCAGGGAAAATCACGGTCGACATCAAGGCACTGCTGATAAGTCATTCCTAGTAGTGTTACCTTAGAGAAGCCATATGTATCATCCAGGGTAGAAAGATCAAAGTCCTTTGTTGCTTGTACAGTTAGGTCTCTTCCAGATCTCACCCTAAGAGGGAAACTAGGAGCTGAGGAAATCTCCTGACAAGTTACTCCTCCTTCATAGGTGCACATGCACTGACCATCATCTCCACAAATCCATGCATTTGTCGACATTACCAGAAGCAATGGGCCAAGTAAATACATCAGTTCCATTTTTCTAGCTTTACTCTCGTAACTTTTCTCTTTTGTCCTAAATCTCAATTTGTCCGGCCTTCCTTTTCAAAATCTTGAATCAAACTGACCATTTACTGCCCCCTCAATTAAATCTACGTCACATGTGACCTCTATTAGATAACATCTTGCTGACCCTTCAATTGTATCAGCGTCACAATTGACCTATATTACATAATAACACAGGGTGCTTAGACCAATTGTGCACAATGGTTTTTGATCAATAGTTCACTTTAGCATGCCCTCCTGCTGTGATTATGCTATTATATTGTACACTAGAGTTTTCACTACCACTTATAGTTTACTATTAAGACGACCCAGTTTTAAGAGAGCATCCTGTCTGTCTATAGAGTGAACATTGACAGTTCCAGGGGTGAAAGATACAGAGCCGACAGATCGTAAAGTAATTAACCCACTTCTCTATACCACCCTTCCTTCTATCTGGGTCATGAAATACTTCTATGTGTTATAGATGTCTTTAATTGAGAAGAATTCAGAAATTCCAACACAGCCGCCTTCAAATGGTGTAAAATTAAGTTCAAAGAGAACCAAAATAGTTAAATTACAATAGTGACTGGTGTGATTATTTCATTAGTATCAAATGTTTCAATCATATAAAAAGTCTTTATATATATATATATATATATATATATATAAATAAGGATTTTGCTAATCAATGCTTTATATGAAAACAGCTTTAAGAAAATTTGTCATAAAGCAAAGTACTTGAAAGTAGTACTATATAATGTATTAATTTTTGTCTCATTATTTTGGTCTTTACATAAAACAGATCTTTGGACCAATTGATCTGTTCCCAATAGATTAAAACGAACAGTGCATCTTTGTTTCCCAACCGTGTAATCTAAGAAAGTTCAGGTAGGCGTGTCCGAGATCGATTACAATACTGTATTGTATACTTCAATCGCCAAGGATGGGGGTAGGGGTATCATAAGTTCAGGTAGGCGTGTCAGAGATCGAGTACAATACTGTATTGTATACTTCATACGGTAAGGATGAGCGGGTATCAGGCCTGATCAGTCAGGAACAATGGTTTATCTGTTAAAATTTGTATAAAAGCTAGGCATGATCGTGGTCATAGTCATCCAGCCTTCATCTCGTCTCAGACTGTCATCCGAAGTACTCAGCTATCCATAGCTAACAAGGTGAGTCATATTTATTTTATATTACGTGTAGTATGTACATTATTAGTATAACTTTGATGGGAATAAGTAAGAACATGATGTCTCAGATATTTATAGATTTTCTTGTAATTTTAGCTAATCATTAGTATACAAAAGTCATTATTTATATACTAGATAAAATAATATAGATGTCCGTATCTACCTAATTCATAGTGAATAGAAATGTGCTCTTCTATATTTCTGAAAATTAGAAATCACGTATTGAGTTGTGTTTGAGTAACTGAAGTCGTAGCTTTAATAAAATGCGTAAATTTATTAATCCATTTTTCATAAACATATTTAAATACCTTCTCTATAGAGTTTACTTAACTAGTCATAGAGGATTTAAACGAAATTATAGCTTTCTAGGTAATAGAAGTGTTTATAATACATCCTTTAGCCCTGAGAGATATTACTCATTTTATGCCTAGTAATTTAGTTTACATAAGTATACATACTAGTAAAAATTTCGTTAAAAAAGCCCTGTAAGATTTAAATCGGCAATAGGAGTCTTCAGTCACAAGGTTGTAGCTAATTTAACCTGCTACAACAGCTCAGTTGCTATTCTAGACACTCTCAAAATACAATGTCTGAACGTTGGTTAACAGTGTAAATCAAAATCTTAGTAAATACGCATAAACCAGTAATGCTAGGGAGATCCAATTCAAAAGACAGATTTATGTATTTCCCGGTGAGGATCCGATAGATCATTCTAGTTAATCGTCTAATGTCGCCACCTAGCGTTAATATTGACTTTCCATTACTTTTCCCGTAACTTAAGATCTTTCCATATACATGCAATAGAAATAATAAACACTCTCATATACGAAATATATTTATTAAAATACGTAAACTGCCAAGTTGAGGTATACGTATGTACAAGCTTTTTTAATCATTTCAATGAAAAGATAGTCAAACACACTTTTTTTAATTATATATTTTTATTATGTCTAACTACAGTAAATTTTTTCACTTATACATCTAGTAATAGACTACATATGCTATGCTATTCAAGATAAATCATGACAGTCTGGTACATGCAATGTAATTTTTAATTAAATTTTATTATTATAAATTTTCCTAAAATACATGTATTATAATATATAACAATTAAGCGATTATGATAAAATACATGATACTTCCAAATAGACTTATTAACAATAGTATTCATTTAACTTAATTATCAAATAAAAAAATAAAAAAACATTTTTTGCAATTCTACTTATAGCTTAATATTAACATTCAGAACTAGTACTTTAAAGTCCTTTGAATAATGTCAAACAGAGGCTTTCTACATCTTGTGTGTTCTTCAAAATGTCAAGTACTTCAACTATTTCAAATCCTCTGGCTCTGTAGTATGCATATGTTAAACAGTAGTAACCGCACAGCGCTGAGGACAGAATATGACTGTTAACATTAATGTACCCATGATGGTTAATAAATGTCATTATGTCACCATTCCAGGTCTCATCTTGCCCCAGCGAGTCAAACAACTCTACCACTTCACCATGAATAACAACAATGAGCAGCCAATGCCCCTTTCTCAGGCCACCGAGAGCCCTAGGAGTACCGAGAGGTGAGTCACATTTCTTTCTTGCCATAGTGTTGACAATGTAGCATCTCTTCCTATTGTCAGGTTTAACATAAGGTAAAGCCTCTGATGGTATCACAGCCATGATGTAGGAACTTGTCTTCAGGTCATTCCACAGCAATTCGTAGATCTCAGCGGTGTTCATGCTAAGTAAATATTCCTGGCATAATCCACCTCGTATAAGGAAGGGTAACTGACTCTAACTAGCATCACCACTGATTCAGGTAGCGGTTTGGCAAATCTCAGCTCTATTCTCGCATTTCCATCCCTGTTGGCAGGATAGTATTTGTCATAATTTTGTGGTGCAAGGTCAACCACAAAGAGACTGTAGCCTTCAGGGTATTCCGAGAGTGTAATCCTCCTCTTGTCACTTGTACCAGTCTTTCCTCTGTAGAGGTCTCCGTAACACTGTTGATAGTTACCAGAGTTAAAGTCAAAAGTAAGGGGCCCCCTAGGGGTGGGATTTCCGCTCAGGCTCACATTGATATAATTGATGTGGTAATGCTTGAAATTGAAGGGGTTGCTCCTAATATCGCCTGTCATAGCATCCCCAGCGACGAAGGCTATAACCATCTTTTGAGGGATTTTACCGTTGAAGGCGTCTTCGACATAAAAGGAAGATGTACCCTTGGCTAAGGAGAATTTACGTAACTCCTCCTTTATATAGAAATATCTCGCTCTCGAGAGTTCCTTCTCCATGACCTCTTGGTGTCCGACAAGTATGGGGTTGCTGGGTAAGACTTGTTTCACGATAAGAGATATATCTTGAATTTCAAGAATATAATCGGTAGTTGAAATGTTGGCTGTCATGAGACGGAAATTGTGACTTGTGGGAGTCAAACAAATGTCGAGCGTAACCCCATTTATCAGACATTTCTTCACTTTGAAAACATCTAAGTCTAGTTTAGCCATCAATTCAACAGTCCGACTACCCTCCATTCTTCTGGATCTCTCGACGAAGCCTACATTTGAAGCAAATCTTATGGTAGCCTCGTTCATACTACCAGCTGTGTCTTTGACAAACATGCTGCATTCGAGGTCCGAATCATTTCCTCCATTGTCATCTAGGAGAGTGTTTATCATTGATCTGTATGCATAACCAGTCTGACCTCCTAGCACCACAACATCGTTTAGTCTTACTTCTACAGAATCCCATAGTGAGTGAGCTAGATTGTTGACAGGGCCTACACTCCATGCACCTTCATCAGAGTTTTGCTTGTCTGTACTGGTACTAGTACTTGTGCTGGTGTCCGAGTTGGCAGCAGAGCCGGTAGCCGAACTGGCAGTCTTACTACCTGTCCCTCCTGTGCCACCGGTGCCACTTGTACCGTCCTCAGAGCTGGTACTACCTACGGTTTTGCTATTAGTAGAGGAACTGACCAACAGACTTTCCGGTTGTTTAGGGAGAGTTGTACCATCCGCTCGGGTTATCCTCACTAGTGTCCTGACATATACATCTCTAAGATCAACATAGCTAGGACCAGCACCTGGTAGTCTGAATTTGACATTGCCCTCCGAAGAAAATTGATTTACAGGCTTGTGAGTGATGTACTTGATTTCTGTTACACCAGAATTCGTTACAGGTATTTTAAAAATGTCAAGGCTGTTGTCGTACCCTAAATCAGAGGAAGCCAAAACCCTTTCGCTGGTGGCCATATTACTTGCTGAGTATGTCTTTGGTTACAATCCTTCTCTTAGGCGTCTTGTTCTTATTCGTGTTTCCTTTGACAGAAGTTACAGGTGCCTTCCTCTTCTTACCTCGATGATCCTTCTTAGAGCTCGAAGTTGAAACTGACCGAGGCTTGTACACGGGTGTCTTTTTATCAATTTCAGCTTGCGCCATGTTGGTATACTGTTCTACTGGCGAAACCACATTTAGTGGTAAGTCAGCTGATGCCGTCTTAGTTCCTCCATCTCCTTTGCTATGCTTTATTAACACTAGTCTAGACTGATCATCCCAGGTCGAAGGTTTCCCTACAGTGTCTCTGAAATGTTTCACCCAGGCATCTGGCTTTAAGGTCGCCAGGGACTTGTATCTTTCATCCATTTCAACTCGAATGTACACTTTGTAGCTTGCCCCCTGCCGTTCTCCTTCAATTCTTCCAAGATTTCTCCTTCCGTACAACTGATCTCTACAGTCAACTGGCTCAAGCTCTGTACCCTGAGAGGCACGTAGTGTACTGGTGAGAACCTGGTAAAGTTATTCCTTTTTATTTCTCCGAGACTAAGAGAGGCTATGATGGGTTTGTATATGCCACCCAATGGGGAGGTTTCACAACCCTGACAACACACGTATAGAGCATCCCATTTATTCCCCTTCTTGGTAGACGGTAAGACAATTTCCTTCAGTCCTAGGTACCAACGCCCTCTTCTTTGAGTGTCCAAGTTATAGTGTTCTGGTAATGTGCAGGTGAAGAGGACTGGTGTATTGCCAGGGTTCACGGTCGGGGATTGATCACTCTGCAGACAAATCAACATTTTCTTCTATTTCTTCTATTTCCTCTTCTTCCTCTTCTTCCTCTTCTTCCTCATCAGTTTTTTTACTTCTTTGATTTCTTTTTGTTATCCAGATCCTTGATAGATGATGTAGTGATCCACTCGTTGTACTTGTCAGGCCAGGACTGATATTTTACTAGACTCTCCCTGACACCCTCTCGTACTCTGTTTTTCAGAACCTTTTCTATTTTGAAAAGGGCCTGGGGGTCGTATCTAGTAGAAGTTAATTCACTGGCGTAGAAGTGACCGTCTACATTCTCCCCTCCATAGTCCTTGAGGTAATAAACGGAGACACCATCAATAATCTTTCTAGCTCTCAGCGTGAAGACCTCACCGGTGAACTGTTCGTCATAAGCTCGATGAAATGGTTTTCTGGCAAAGTAGGCCGCTCTCACAGTCTCACCTATAGAGTATTTGTAGGGGTACGATTTTTTCCTCTTTTTCCTTCTAGTCAACCTCAGAGCTCTTTCCAGTGTCTTTCTGTAGTGTCGGGAATTGATCACGTACTGGTAATCCCATACATCTCGCTCATTTCCACGAGTCACTGAGACAGGAGCTATGCCTATGCTCGAATGCAGTGTGTTATTGTAAGAGTGTACAATGTCTTGAAGACTGTCAATGTAGCTATAACTATTGTTATTCTGGAAGAATTGGAAAAGTCTTTTCTTGATGTTTTTGATCAGAATTTCTGCATAGTTAGCCTTTGTCTCCGTCGAACCGTAGTAATGTTTTATCCCCTTTTCTTTGAATAAAGCCTGTACTAGAGAGTTTGAGAACTCCGTTCCTCTGTCACTCCTTATAAACCGGGGTATGTTCATTGACCTATCCAAAATACTTCTAAACGCCTCTGTCACATCCTTTCCTCCTTTAGTTTTGATAGCTTCCGCATAGCAATACCTCGAAAATACATCGACCGTTATGAGGATGTACGCATTACCCTCATTAACAGTGATGAATCTCTTACCAGTGAGTACTAGTAAATCCGTGTCCCACAAGTGACTCATACCGGGGGCAATGACTCTTCTGTACAACTGTTGACGTTGTTTTGCCGTCTTATGTAGAGTCAGAATGTCCTGTCCTCTGGCCCAGTCCTTTATCCTAGCTAGTGTAATGTTGTATCTCCCCTCTTTCTTTATTACTGAGTGTAGTTTGGCAGCACTGGTAAAACTGCCCGGTGATCTAGGGCTATAAAAACGTCTGTTCAAGTAAGCATCGATATCCTTAGGCAACACCATTGTTACCTTTTCTCCCTCTCAGAAATCCTTTAGTTAGACTTTTATCCAGGATTTCTTTTTTGCCCAAGTTGAAGTCTTCCCAAGTTTCTTATTAAGGTTGGCCTTGACATTTGACCCCTTTACTTTAGAATTTGTTGTATTTGCATTTGCATTTGCATTTGCATTTGCATATGTATTTGTAACTATCTTCTCTCTTAGCTTCTTATTTTTCTCCTTCTCCTTCACCTTCTCCTTCTCCTTCTCCTTCTCCTTCTCCTTCTCCTTCTCCTTCTCCTTACGGATGTATCTGCCCCCTGCACCTCCACCTCCACCTCCTCTTCCTCCACTTCCTCCTCTTCCTCCTCTTCCTGCTCTCTTCGCAAACTTCTTTTTATTTGACCCTAATTGAGACCGCTTTACATCGGATTTTTCTTCTTCTTCCTCTTGCTCTTCTTCTTCGTCTTCTTCGTCTTCTTCTTCTTCACTCCTCTCGTTCTTCAGATAGTGGAGCACTCTTCTCAGTCTCGAGTTAGAAATGAGTCTCAAGGGTACTTCGCACTCTAATAATAAGGAATAAAATTCTCTGTGTTTCGGGGGAATAGGGTAAAGCTGAGATTGAGTATGCGTCAGTAAATCTATGTAACCTTCCTCTTCGTCTTCCTCATTTATCGGCCAGTAAGGAAGGATCTGATAGTAAATTGCGGTCACGTTACTCTTCTGAGCCTCTTCCACGAGTATCGATTTAGCTCTTTCCAAGACACTACCGATCCCACTCTTCCTCGTACCACTCATCTTATTTGTACTCCCACTCGAACTCGAACTCGAACTCGAATTCTTTTTATCTTTAGTCGAAGAAGAAGAAGAAGTGGAAGAAGTGGAAGAAGGAGAGACTCTTTTCTTTTCAGGGAGATGGTCTCCGGAGCCCCTGACCGATTCATCCGCCCAGGTGCTTGTTATTTTAACCGAGGAAGATTCTCCCGATCCTCTCGGTATATGAGCGGTAGGAGGGTGATCGCCTACGCGATCACCCTCATCCCGCAACTTTTTATTTTCCATCATGTTGAGATACTTCTCCTCGGGTACCACGAAGACTTTTTTGTTAAATTTCATCACAGAGGTCATTCTCTTAGTCTTCTTCTTCTTCTTCTTAATATTATCCTTCCTCTTCTTCCTCTTCTTCCTCTTCTTCTTCTTCCTCTTCTTCCTCTTCTTCTTCCTCTTCTTCTTCCTCTTCTTCCTCTTCTTCAACTTCTATATTTCCTCGAGAACTATGAGGAGAATGGTGAGGAGGAGGAGGAGGACGCTTTACACCCAGTGCTTTATCGATGAAAGGAGTACAATGAGTGAGGAAATTCAGTACTGTCCTGTAGTGTTTAACGAGGCCTTCCTTGGCTGGTTCAGGGTCCTCTATAAAAGATAGCTTCCTAAGAATTGCCCTGCTTTTCACTAAAGTGTGACGAACCTCCTCCGATATCTCAAGGTTACCCTGAAGGGTGTTAACTATGAGTTCTATGATGCATAGAGCCTGTTCGTTTTTCGCCTTGTCCAATAGACTTTTAGCCAGGGTGGGTGACACTTTACCCGAGTTGACCACTAGCTCTATAAAAGCCTTACAGTTCCTGAGACGAGTAGACATGTTACTTTCTAGTGTACAGCACCAGAGAGTCTTCCGGTAAAATATTCGTACTCAGGCGTATGTCTTCATCACCCGAACCCGTAAGATTGTTAACGACTAGGTACCCTCTCGGACGACGAGTAGCGTCTTCATAAGCCTCCAACAGTCTCTTAGGAGTGCTCGGGAACATCTGACGAGAAAGGTGGTGTATCTGCTGCAAGTCTCTACAGGTCTTCATTAATATTAAGTAACTAGTGTTCAAGCTGATAGTACGGGAATACTTTGATTGATGGTAAATGTTTTGGGTAATCATTATGACAGAAATACGTCGATGGTGTACATCTCGTGTGAATAGGGCACACATTTCGGCAGATTTACATATCTCATCCATGAGATCATCTATGACCAAGAGGCTGTGGTCTTCCTCTTCTTCCGAACCTAAGTTCTCAATCATTTCTTTGGTAGGTAGTCCCTCGTGAAATGTGATATTATTCAGTTCCGTTTCCAAGCGAGTGAAAACCTTCTGATACACTCCGTAAGCGTAGATTATGTTCTTGGGAGGTACTGTATACATTTTTGAAGCGTTTCTTAGTATGTCGAGAGTTAGAACGGTCTTCCCTGCCATGGACGGTCCGATGACCATAGTTGAAGAGGGGCTCTCGAATTTGAATATACCTGATACGTCCGAAGAATCATAACTCATATCGATTTCCTTTTCTTAATTATTATTTTTTTTTCCTCCTTTCAGAATGGCAGATGATCTCATACACGAGCTAAGGCTTCTCAAGCAGCTGTGTTCTTCTCAGAGGGGAGAGGGTGAGGGAGAAGGAGAGAACTCTTCAAATGGTTTCACGTTCGATGATACTGAAGATACCGGAGATACTGAGGATACACCAACTGATGTTGTACGTGAGTCTGTAGCTGTACCTGTCCCCGTAATGGAAGCACAGGCTACAACACTGGCTACGACACCTGTAACGGCACCTGCCACTACACCTGCCACGACACCCGCTACCACTCCGGCTACGAGACCTGCAATGGCACCTGTCACGGCACCTGACATGTCACCTGTTATGGTACCTGACACAGCTCAGACATGGAATGTACTGAATACTCTTCCTACTCTTCCTACTCTGCCTACTCTGCCTACTCTGCCTACTCTGCCTACTCTGCCTACTCCGCCTACTCGACCTACTCTGCATACTCTGCATACTCAACCTACTCTGCATACTCAACCTACTTTGCATACTCTGCCTCGTCCTCTACCTACATCAGCTTCTTATGGGAGTGAACCATTCGAAGAAAATCAACCGATGGACGTTGATGATGAGGAACTAGTTTCTTCTGAGTTAGCTCTTAGTAAGGTAGGGATATTTAAGAATTTAATTATAAAAAAGTTTGTTTCTTCATTTTATTTTTTCTCTCAACCTCACTATCAAGACACCCATCGGTAATTACGTTTTATTGCTTACTTTAGAAAGTCCACCAACAATTAGCCTTTCATGCTAAAAAGCTCATCGAACTCAGTAGAGTAGCCAGAGCATTGTCGGCTAAAAGGAAGAGAGAGGACGGAGGACTTGACATAGATGCTGAAGCTAAACGTCTTCTCCTGAATATGTAAGTAACAATTAAGGGTTCTTCTATTCTATCTCTTTAATATCACTATGTCACTTTCCCCCCAGCTCAAGTAAAAAAGTATAAATAACACTACTTTTTTTCTCAATACCAGCGGTGTAGTAAATACACAGGACGATGAAAATGAAAGAGTGGTTGGTGGTGAAGAAATTGAAGCGGAGGATAATGATAATGATAAAGAAGTAGGCGTCGAGTCTAGGGACCCTGAGGTCATTGAGGTCTTTGATGTCTCGAGGTGAGTCGTTTCTTTCATTCTATAGTCTGATACTTACATTGTTATAGATAATTTTTTTTTTACATTCTCCTACACCTATGATTTAAAAGACTTAACTATATTTTCTAATTTTTGTTTTTCTTCCACTAGTGAGGTCACGAGAGACAGTATTGAACAAGGGGTAGATCCCACTCCAGGCCCTTCAGCAGGTCCCTCTACACCTGCAGGTCCCTCTACAGGTCCCTCTGCAGGTCCCTTAGGTCTCCAAATGGATGAACCGATAGCGGGTCCTTCGGGTTTACAAGCAGCCTCGGAAGTTATTGAACCTGTAGCAGGTCCTTCCGGAATAAACAAACCCTTAGGATCCTCGGTGACTGATTTCCTCAACAAGTTACCTCAACTGGATTATCGGTAGGTAATTTTTGCCAATGTATACGTTTACATCCTTTTTTAAATTACATAACGATTCAGAGTTTAACGGATTAAAAAAGAGTGTTAATATATATATATATATATTTTTTTTTTTTATTTCTTTTAAGAGAGGCAATGGATATCATGGGCCAGTTGTCAGGAGGGGAATTGAAAGAGGTCTCGTCTCAGGAGTTCGCAATTGATGCTGACTTTGGAAAACTGGTATCACTTATTTACCGTAATAGTTGTATAGGGGATGGAGGAGACAGTGACGTAAGTGACAGCATGAGTACTCCTGCCCAGTCACCCTCAGGACCCGCTAGCCCTCTACCATTCCTACAGGAGGATCAGGAGGATCAGGTTCAACAGATTCAGCGGGAGGTAGACAATGTTGATGACATGTTTGGTGATGATAATTTAGAGAATATGGACTTCGAGGATGGCATGCTTTTCGAAGGTCCTAATTACGCTGTGAACTTTAATAGAAACATTGAGGTTGTCCATAATGATTTAGAATTTGATGAAGGCGTTGTTAGGGAGAGTCTCTATAGAGTGCATTTTGACCAGTCATGGGAAAATAGAACTCTTACTAGTATTTTCACTGACTTGACAGAATTGTTAGAAGGTATAATCGAAAGACTTAGGACTAGCTACGACGAGGCAGACTTAGTTAGATTTTTTATTACAAATTCGGCTTTCTATAGTCCCCAGGGTATAGGGTTAATGCCTCTGAGGGATCTGACCCTTGAGCAGGTGCTGGCCCACCTGGAGGAAATCCTTCAATCTGACCAGGACCTATTCTTGGATGAACCCCTCGAAATTCATGTGGCTGTTATCCGTAATCCTAGGGGTGCCGGTCGTAGGACCGGTATGGATGGTCTCTTCACTGATGACGACCGCCTAAAGAATTCTCGAGGGGTTACCAAGATTACTAATAAGGACAACCTGTGTCTCGCTAGATCGTTGGTGGTTGCTCTTGCAAAACTTGAACTTCAAAAGGTAGATAGGGAGAAGAACCCTGAAGAGTGGAGGCATGCTCAATCTCGTCTTACTCAGCTACAGAACACACAGAGGAATGTCCAGACACGAGAAGCCAGACAGTTACACCTGAATGCTGGCTTCAGGCTTAATTATACCCCTTCTTTTACGGACATTCCATCTTTTGAGCGTGTTACTAATGCCCGAATCATTGTGTTCAGGCATGGGAAAGTAGACAAACCTGTGTATGTAGGTAATGACGAGAGACAGCGAACCCTGTATCTATTATATGTAAAACACCCTCTCAGGAATGAAACTGGTCACTTCCATCCTGTCATGAGCCTTGAAATGGTCTTAGGGTCCTCAGGTTTTTGTCATAAGTGTCTTACATGCTATGACAAGAGCAAGGGTCACAAGGGCTGTGGACAGTGCATAGCCTGCAGGGGTGATGATTGTGTGATTGTTGATGGAGAAGAAATGAGTTGCTTAAAGTGCAAAAGGGATCTGAAATCTAGTGCATGCTATGATCGTCATGTACGAAATAGTGTGTGCTCCAGTTCGCATCGGTGCCCTCACTGTAAAGTGTTTTATAGACCAGGTGTTCAACACCGTTGTGGTTTCAGGGTATGCGATGTATGTAGCCAACAGGTCTCTGGCGTTCACTTTTGTTACGTGAGGCAGAAACAGCCAAAAGCTATCTCATCAAAATACATGGTGGCTGATTTTGAGGCCGATCCTACGGGGAAGCAACACATACCGAATTTAGCCGTGGTACATTGGCAGTGCAAACACTGTGAGAGTGTCAGCTATCGTGACAACCCTCATTGCGCTCACTGCGGTACAGCTTGTGCCAGCTGTCGCTCAAAAGTAGGCAAGCATCGACGGGGAGACGATCTCCGTATGGTGTGTATGTCTGGTAGAGAGTGCGGGAGGAGGGGCTCGGATTTCTTCGGAGATGAAGCTGCAGCAGACTTTTGCGACTTCATATTCTCAAAGGAATTCGAAGGCTACACCCTCCTGTTTCACAACGGGCAAGCTTACGATTGTTACTTTATCGTGAAATACATCTTCGAGACTGTAACAAAGATGCCCAATGTGATATACAGGGGGAGCAAGATTGTCAGCATTGACACAGGGAAGTTTAGGGTCATCGACACACTGAACTTCCTCACCTTCCCACTGGCACAGATGCCCAGTATTTTTGGCTTAAAGGATGTACGTAAGGGGTATTTCCCAGTGTTCTTTAACCAGAAGAACATGTGGGACTTTGTCGGACCCATGCCTCATCCCTACTGTTATAGGGTTAATTCAATGAAACCTCGAGCTCGTGAAGAGTTCCTTCAGTGGTATAAGGAGCAGAAGGGTAAACAGTTCAATTTCCGTAAGGAAATTTTGGCATATTGTGAGGATGACGTAAATATTCTTCACGAAAGCTGTAACGAGTTTAGGAACTGGTTACTGTCGATAACGTCACGTGAAGATGTAGTGGATGTTGCGGAGGGGGGTGAGAGAGTAACGAGGAGGGTGGGCATAGACCCCTTTCAGTATAATACCCTTGCAAGCGTGTGCATGATCACCTACAGGTACCTTTTCCTTGCTGAGAAGTACGATGTGGAGTTGGTCGACGGTCGTACCGTCACTGGCTATCTAAAGAATGACCAAATGAGGCTAGTAGATGGAGAGGGAGGGGAGATTAATCCTGCCTCTGTCGAAATCAAAAACCGAAATTTTGTGTCAACACCTATAGCCCGTATGCCCGCTTGCGGATTCGGAGGGTTAGACACCCATAGTAGATCCTCTATCCTCTGGATGGAGCACGAGGCTCGCCGTTTGAATGTCACCATTCAACATGCTAGAAATGGAGGAGAGCATCGTGTTCGTACCAAATCGGGAAAAGGATGGCTTAAGCTAGATGGCTACCATAGGAACCCCCAGACAGGAAAAGAAACAGCGTGGGAGTTCCTTGGTTGTGTGTATCACGGCTGTCGCCAGTGCTATGGAGATGTCACTGAGGAGGTGAAAGTGAAGCACCCTCACACAGGAGAGAGCCTTGACTCGTTGTATAACCAAACTATGAGCCGTCTGAGATGGTTGAGGGAGGAGCTTAAGCTTGAAGTGAGAGTGATCTGGGAGTGCGAGTTCAAAAACCGACTCCGCGAAGAACATGAGCTACAGATCCTCTCCGAAGAGTTAGACTTGCTCCCTCGTCTCGATCCTCGCCAGAGTTTTTATGGCGGACGTACCAACGCGGCGAAGCTCTATCATGAGTCAAAGAATGGGAAAAAGATAGGGTACGCCGACATTTGCTCTCTTTACCCTATGGTCCTTAAAAATGATGTCTTTCCGGTAGGCATACCCCAGGTCATATGCAACCCTGAAAGCACTGACATAAGCCAATATTTTGGAATGGTACAGGCTCGTGTTAGACCCCCAAGAGGTCTGTATCATCCGTGTCTACCTGTCAGGTGCAACGGGAAACTCCTGTTCCCTCTTTGTGGGAAGTGCGCCAGAGATAGCTCACAGGTTAAGTGCAGGTGTTCGAATGAGGAGAGAGACCTGGTGGGTACCTGGACCACTATAGACTTAGAAGATGCGTTGAATGTGGGTTATGAGGTCATCCGAGTGTATGAGGTTTACCACTTTGAGGAACAAGCTAAATATGACAGAGAAGTGGAGGGTTCAGGTTTGTTCACTGAATACGTCGACATGTTCCTCAAGGGTAAACAGGAGGCTTCGGGTTGGCCCTCAGCAGATATGAGTACAGCTGAGAAGGATGAATACGTGACCGAGTATGAGAAGGTGGAAGGTGTTGTACTAGATAAGGAGGCAATTAAATATAATTCGGGGAAGAGGGCTACTAATAAACTTTTATTGAATAGTTTCTGGGGTAAGTTTGGGGAGTCAAACAATCATAGAGTACACAAATTAGTGGGTAGTGGGGTTGACCTTTTTAAAATATTATTGAATCCATCATTAAAACCAAGGGATGTCAATGTTATTGCCCGTGACCGCTGTCTGGTACAGTATGACAATGCGGATGGGTTTTTACCCGAAATGTCACATGTCAATGTGTTTATTGCCGCATTCACCACTTCTAATGCCAGACGGCGGTTGTATAAGGTGCTACTCGGTCTAGGGAGACGTGTCATCTATTTTGATACGGACTCCGTAGTTTACGAATACGATGACCGTGTGACCGAGTACTCGCCCGATATGGGGGATCATCTTGGTCAATGGACGGATGAGTTAAAGGAGGGGGAGCACATTACTAAATTTGTAAGTAGTGGCCCCAAATCCTACGCTTACATAACAAACATGGGTAGACAGGTGGTCAAACTGAAAGGCTTCACTTTGAACCATGAGAATGCTCTGAAGCTGGACTTCCGGAGTATTACCTCATTGGTTCTCTTTTGGGCTGACCCCGACACCCATCCCTTACCCGATGACCAAGATCCCTTCATATGCGCCCGATACACTAAAATTGCTAGGGATAAAGCCAAATTCCGCCTCTTTAATAGAGAGGAAATAAAAAGGTACAGGGTAACCTACAGTAAGAGGCAGTTAATCCCTGAGAGTTTTGATACCTTGCCTTACGGCTATTAATCATTGACATCCCCCCTTCTTGTATTATTATTATTATTATTATTATTATTTCCCCCTTGCTAGTTAACTTATCATCCTTTTATATAACACCGACTGTTTTTTTTTGTTTTGTTTTTTACATTACTCTAACATTCAATCATAGTGACTGTTTTCAAAATACTCTTTCTCCTCTGTTTTTATCTAGTCAGGACTACATGTATTATAAACGGTGATATTTATTTAGTAATAGCTTTTGGTGATAACCCTTATGTGATGTAATATAGCATAGCAAAAATGTGTGCGTGTGATATAAACAGTTATATTGATATTTATCTAGTGATAGCTTATTGTGATAACCCTTGTATAATGTGATATAGCTAATGTAAGTGTGATATATTGTAAAACCTCTCATGTGATATAAATAGTGATATTGATATTTATCTAGTAATAGCTTCTTGTGATAACCCAAGTGTAATGTGATATAGAGAATGTGAGTACGATATACTGTAAAACTTGTGATAGTTAGAGATGTAAGCATTTTCTAGTAATTCGTGTATTACATGGTATAAGTGATATATATATATATATATATATATATTTTTTTTTTTTTTTTTCTTTCTTGTGATATAAATGCTGTATTAACAATGTATAATAAAAGTTGTGTTAAATTATGTAATATAGTTTTTACCCATTTTCTAGTGAATCCTAATGTAAAAGGTTATATCTGTTGTGATATCTTAATGTGATAGGTTGTATCCTGTGCGATATCTTATTTAAATTTTTTCTGATGATACGCATGTTGTATTGTTCTCATGAAGTGTTGATTGACTAAACTTAGGGGATATAGTTTAATTTGTGAAAATCTTTGTTTACTAAATCTTTTATCCCTACATTTGTATAAACTTTTAACTCTTTTCATTGAATCTACATTGTCTTAAATTCACTTTGATATATATCCTTGTTTACTACTACTAATTAACAATAAATACTTTTAACTGGTAATTATAATTTACTTATGTCTCAGTGGTTTTCATTTCTTATAAATATGTAGATGTTATTAAAAAACTCTATTCGATAAAAAGAAAAGCAACAAAAACATTCAATTTGAAATGAGGCCGTTCCTCTTTTATTTTTCTTGTTTACATTTTCAAAGAGTTTTCATACTCTCAGTTATCACTTGGTAGCTACCATTAAGTAGCCGAGCGAAAGGTAGACAAGAGGGTGAGACTTTATGTCTCTTGAGAGTCTCTTTCACTAGCTCCATCCCTTGAGTGTAAAAGAAAATGTCAATCAGTTCGTTGACCATGTATACATTGCGATACTTGAGCTGAATAAGTGCCTGTTTCACGAGTTGACGTATGAAGCTCTTTTCCATGTTATGGATGGCTGTATCAACCTCTCGGTAACTCGGAGGGGTAATACGGATGTCGATTGACATAACGAGGAGCTCCATTTGCAGGGTACGATAAACCATGTGTTCTATGAGTTCCAATTTGCTAGAGCGGTTGATGTGCACTGTTTCGTATTCGTAGAAAGATTCGATACTGAAGCTAGCGGGGGCGGTTTGCATCTGCTCACTGTGCTTGTTGATGTAATCTTCTTCCGCATCTTTTTTACATCTGAGTAAGTCGATGAAGATCTTGTCACAGCGTTCTCCTGTGTCCTTGGCCTTCCATCTGAAACCTTGGATGAGAGTGCTCTCTTGTTCATCAGGTTTTTCGACCTTAGATCTCACGACTTCGATAAGTTCTGCCACGTTGATCTTTAGTTTTTCAAACTCGGAAACTGATAAGTTGATGGTTTTGGCGTGGTTTATCTCGGTGTCGTTGGTCAGGTTCTCGTGTTCTGTAGTAGGATGTAGAATGCTGACATAATAGAGGGTTTCCTGTCCTTCCCTCTTAAAATGACTGATAAGTATGTGCTGTTTCTTGTTAAGCATTAGTTGATATACGGCATGGTTCTTGATGGCTTCATGGATGTTCTCGATGTTTTCGCAGAATTTCTCAAAGGCCCTCTTGGAGAGATGTGTACTACGCCAAGAGTTCCTGGAGGTGGCCAACCGTGAGAAAGTGAAGTAACCGGCCTTCCATTTATCTCCAGGATGAGCGATGACCTTGGTCCTCTCTCCCAGGATACAGGTCATGTTCACGACTTGAGAATTGCTTGAAGGTTTAAGCTGAGCTGAAGTCATGTTAGCGGATGCGTGTGCGTGTACGAGTAGGTGTGTCGATACGAGAGACCTTAGAGATGTCAGAAATGTTCGAGGTCCTTCTACTTCGGAAGTATAGGTAGTAGTGACGTACTAATTGGGATCTTGTGTAGGCGTAACAGTGCTGTACTACTGATGCATGAAGGAGCTACCCCTGGTGGAGGGTTAGGCCTGATTTACTGAAGCATGAAGGACTTGAGCCTTGAACATGTTCAGACTTGTAGCTGAACGGTTCATCAATTCTCTATGACAATGGAGTATTGTCCTAACCAGTGTCTGACCATTAAGGATAGGAATACAATAGACTATTGTTCATACACTGTCCTGTAGGTGCTATATGGGTTGGTTATCAGTTATATTCACTTAATTACCCCCCATACAGAGTAGCTGTCAGAGTTGATTGAATAATGACCTTTAATTATAGTGGCCTGGGGGCTTACAGCCCATATACAGGCCCTTGTCGGTGATATCTTAAGATCAAAGGGTCTTAATCGTTTTTTAATTATAGTGCCCCCGGGCTATTTGGGAGGCCCACTGGAGTCCAGAGACCGCTGATATTATGAGTTTAGGGGGGGTCCCTATTACGTAACAATGACCTATTGTGATAGTATATGCACTGATATGTAGTTATCTATCTATCTATCTATCTATTTATCTATACATCCATCTATCCATCGATCTATCAATCCATCTTTCCATCTATCTATCTATTGTTTATCTATCTATCCTTCTATCCATCTATCCATCTATCCATCTATCCATCCATCCATCCATCGATACATCTATCCATCTATCCATCTATCTATCTATCTATCTATCTACCTGTCTATCTATTACTCTGATGGTATTGTGATGCTTGGTCATGGTCACAGAAGATGCCTGCCAGCTTTGTCCTGCAATTCAATGAGAGATTTTTTTTATGTCTTTTGTCCGGCTTTTGTCCATTTTGTCCTTGTTGACCGAACTGATTTTGCCAGTGTGAAGCTTGTCCTTTAGCAGCCAAGTCAACAGACAGCTTGGAGATTATTGAACTTATTTGGACCAGGTTGTGCCAAGGTTGTCTCAAAGGCTTAACTAGCTCATTAGTGAAGTGCTGATTCGGAATAAGTACATAGAAATGTTGTCAACAAAAATCTCACAAGAATTAAGATAACATTAAAACTTATATTGTTGTATAAATTAAGTATAGTTTTATAATGTCTATTGTATGACTCAACAAGATAACTTTGTTGCATTACTAGGTAAACAAGTACAAATAAACACTTTCTTATGTTATGTTATGTTATATTTTGTCATGCCATGACATGTTATCTTATCTTGTCTCATCTCACCTCGTTTTATCTTGTCTTGTCTCATCTCGTCTTGTCTCATCTTATCTTATCTCATCCTACCTTGTCTTAACTCTATCTCATCTCATTTTGTCTCATCTTATCTTATCTTATCTTGTCTCGTCTTGTCTTGTCTTGTATTATCTTGTCTTATCTCGTCTTATCTCATCTTGTCTTGTCTTGTATTATCTTGTCTTATCTCGTCTTATCTCGTCTCATCTCATCTCATCTTATCTTATCTCATCTTATCTTATCTCATATCATCTTATCTTTGTCTCATCTTGACTTATCGTATCGTATCGTATCTTATCTCATCTTTGTCTCATCTTATCTTATCCTATCTTCTCTTATCTTGTCTTATCTCATCTTATCTTTGTCTCATCTTAACTTATCTTGTCTTATCTCGTCTCATCTCATCTCATCTTATCTTATCTTATCTCATCTTATCTTATCTCATATCATCTTATCTTTGTCTCATCTTGACTTATCGTATCGTATCGTATCTTATCTCATCTTTGTCTCATCTTATCTTATCCTATCTTCTCTTATCTTGTCTTATCTCATCTTATCTTTGTCTCATCTTAACTTATCTCGTCTTATCTCGTCTCATCTCATCTCATCTTATCTTATCTTATCTCATCTTATCTTATCTCATATCATCTTATCTTTGTCTCATCTTGACTTATCGTATCGTATCGTATCTTATCTCATCTTTGTCTCATCTTATCTTATCCTATCTTCTCTTATCTTGTCTTATCTCATCTTATCTTTGTCTCATCTTAACTTATCATATCTCATCTCATCTCATCTCATCTCATCTCATCTCATCTCATCTCATCTCATCTTATCTTATCTTATCTTATCTGGTAATATTAGGATGCCTAAAGAGCAATACGTCATTGCATTTTTTTTGTTATTCTTAATATATACATCTTTGCAGACTAAAATCTGAATAATTTTTGAGGTGATTGTATACTGATTAGGAAGTTTTTCTTGTATGCCTCAAATTCCTATCTCGCTATCCCATAATTCTTGTCCTTAAGACAGCGTTTATTACGTAATATCAATCTTAAGTACACAGAGGCATGATAAAAATCTGCCTGACATGAAAACCTTCACGATCTAGGTTGACTGATTACCTGATGAATTGAAGTAATTAAGAGTGACTGATTAAAACAAATTGTATTGCGATGGTGACTAGATGATGTGGATTGTAATATCTTCCACAGAAACACACTAAATCATTTTTTGAACAAAAACAAATCATCGTTGATAGGATATCATTATGATACCAGATACTTTGATGCCTATTCAGTAATTGAAATAACATAGTTTATATGACATATGATTCTCTAAAAAATATTAATATCTCTACTAGTAGTCTAAAACAACTTTTTTTCGAAGAGATGAGTTGTTATGACACAAATTCTAGATGATCAGCTGACATTCAGGCAGACATTATGATGAGATGATAAGGATTCCACTCAATGTTACAGTTTACCCAATGAGTGGGTAATTTACTTGCCTAGATAGATAGATGGATGGATAGATAGATAGTAGATAGATCGATAGATAGTAGATAGATCGATAGTAAGATAGATAGATAGATAGAAAGATAGATAGATAGATAGATAGACAGATGGATTGATGGATGGATGGATGGATGGATAGATAGATAGATAGAAGATAGATAGATAAATAAATAGAGAGATATATAGATAGATACATAGATAGATGGATAGATATAATAAAAGATCGATAGATAGATAAATAGATAGATAGATAGATAGATAGATAGATAGATAGATAGATAGATAGAAAGATAGGTATTTGATAGATATGTAGATAGATAGATATATAGATAAATAGAGAGATAGGTAGATGGATGGATAGGTAGATAGGTAGATAGGTAGATATATAGATAGATATATAGATAGATAGATAGATAGATAGATAGATAGATAGATAGATAGATAGAGAGATAGATAGATAGAAAGATAGATAGATAGATAGATAGATATATAGACAGATAGATAGCTTGAGATATCAAATATCAAATTGAGGTAGCATTGTACTATATAGGGGTGAGTAAAAAGCACACCCTTGGGGTAAATTTGAGACATTGTTTGTCCCCCAAGCCTTATCATCTCATTATTGTGTAAGCCTCTGGCAGTTGGCCATATAACCAAACCTCCGACTACCAACATTGTCTGCCTTTAAAAATAGATTTTTCCATTTCATTGAAGAAGTATTCTATTTTTACCCCCAATGTGTTTAATTGCAGTGGTAGAAAAACGTTTTGACACACCAGAAACTTTTTTTTCCTGTTCATTATATCAGCTTTGTAGCTTGTTAATGTAATTGGCAGACATTCCTAATGGCCTTGTCAAGTGAACTAGCACAAATAGTCCATACAAAGGTAGACTTGCATTGGAAATTACTTACACACCAAAATCTTGCTCATGTAGTAGTAGGTTTGCGGAAAGTTGTGAATGTACCGTTTACGTGAATGTATAAATGAATGACCAAACAAATTAATTACATTATTATGTATTTTCTATTACCCTATCTACAATGGAACCAAAAAATATATAAATCTCTTAGACTAGTTGATATTTAATCATAAATGTTACAGTTACTCTGTAATATGTACTTTAGGCAGCTGGGTAGTCTAGTCGTAAGATGCTCGCCTGCTCCTCTGAAGGACCCAGGTTCAATCCCGGCCAAGGCAACCATTCACGAGCAACATTCCAGGCGGATGTCGTTCGGATGAGATGTTCAATTGCTGGTCCCTTGTACTCGGTGTCTATGCTGAGGCAAGTAAAAGATCCCAGCCTTAGGGTAAATGTATTACATGGATGGATTCCTCCTTTCTCTCACCTCATCAATCAACCCTCGATAGCAGCAATAACTTGCCTTAGCGGACTGCACTTACAATATCTATCCATCTATCCATCTATCTATCTGCCTATCTATATATCTATATATCTTTTTATCTCTCTATCTATATATCTATCTTTTTATCTCTCTATCTATCTATATATCTATCTATCTCTCTATCTATTTCTCTATCTACTCTTAAACAAATAATGTATATTATTTTGTTTATGTCACATGCACTACTTCAAATGATATTTTATATTCTAATCATGTTTTTAATTATTACATTTTGCAGAATATTTGGCAAAAAACTCGAATATCTTAACTTTTGGTTATTAGTTCATCTTATGCCTCTTGTCCAGAATTATTTATACCTGCATGCATAAAATCACTCCCCCAATCCGCCAAGTTGATCTTATCTCATCCTAATCCCATGATCCCTTAATCCCTAATCCTGACCCAATTTAGCTGAACAAGTACCCACTTTCCCCCTAAGACCAATCCGTACCCTTAGAAGCAGCCCTAGTTGATTTTTGGGCCACTAGAGGTCGTTGGCCTGTCATTTGGAGTCATGTGACCTTCCATACGTTGTCGGTTGCCTTGACAGCTTCATTTCCGGTCACATTATGACATTACCTGCCACTGCTGCTGCCCTCTGTGGTTGGGTAAGGAACTAATGCAAATATAACACTTAATATTGCAGACTATATATAACTTGATTTGTGTACATTCTACAACCGTAGATTCTGAAGTAAACGTATATGTTATTAATTTATTGAATTTAATTGAATTCATTGAAGGGAATATTTTTTCAATATATTGAATTTAATTTAATTCTAGATTGGTGTATATTTCATTGTCGAACTAAACATATATATATCTAAAAAGAAATAAAACTAATTTGAGGAACTCGAAAATAAAGACTACCCAATCAAAGACTACAGGGATTACAAGATTTCTCTCAGTTAAAAACCTAAAAAATAATCCCAGAATTAGGCCAAATTTGTCATATTAGCCACTACCAAGGGAAATTTTAATACTGTTGTCCTAGAGTCAAAGTACTTGCAGACATTTATAAATTGTTTTAAACTAGATGAATTAAATTACATAATACTGAAGCTCTCTCCTATTCTGATTTTCGTTTTGCGAAATTCGTAAAACATTTCTTTACCACAGTATCAATGCATTTCTATGTAACTAAGAACAATACAAAATACATAGAAATGCATTAACTCCAATCATCAGATACATTATGTACAAGCTAAAGCACATCGTGTCATTTGTATGATTCCTCATTTCTACACCAGGTGTCACTTAGGTACCACTCACTGCAACCTGCCACCTGGTGTGGAGATCAATAAAACATGACACTACCCCCAACTGATAGATATATAGATTGATAGATAGATAGATAGATAGATAGATAGACAGATAGATAGATAGACAGATAGATAGATAGATAGATATAATTAGATACTAGACTGACAGATAGATAGATAGATAGGTAGATAGATAAATCGATTGAATGATAGATTAATAAATTGATGCATAGATTAATTGATAGATTGATTGACAGAAAGACAGATCAGCAGACAGATCGACTGATCGATAGACAGATAGATAGACAGATGGATGGTTAATCAACAATTATTCAGTTACCAAAGTTAATTCAATGTTATATTGAGGAAATTTCAATTACCTCAAATAATGACATAATACCAACACTTATTTACATAATTTACAACCAACATTCTTTATATAAAACATTTCTTAATTGGGGAGAGGAGTATAATATTATACACGTACAAGTAAACCCATTATTTTGCTATTTTCAAAATGTAAAGTACAAGATTCACAGGACCTCCTGTAGGTACACCCTTGTTGCCTAGAATAGAAATGGGTACCAATCGATGATTCCAAGAATAGGTCAGCAACTCATTTGCATGGTGTGAGAACTGCTATCCAAGACAATGCAATGGAATGGGCTGCTCTCTCATTACAGCTAGTTGTTATTCAAGGCATGTGTGGGGAACTGGGTGCTATATTTGGTTGGATGGGTAGGTTGTGTTGTGATCGATGAGTGCATTAAGTTGGATGGATGGTAAACTACATGGCCAAATGTGCCACATGCGTTTTCCATGCGTTTATCCAAACCGCATGGTTTTTGCCTCATTATAATTAGCTAAAAACCAATGGTTTTCCATGCGTTTATCCTTCTCATGGAAAACCCATGTGGCACATTTGGCCATGTAGTGCAGGCAGAAGTTATTGGACGCATTACAATTTTGATGCAGTTCAAACTGTAATTTGAAAAAAAAAACATCAGATACTCTGGTTTGTGTCAGTTGCTGTAAAAGCTAATGGTCCACTGCATTTATTATTGTAGTTTACAAGTTATGAGAAGTTTTGCCTCATTATAATTAGCTGACAGGTTTAATTAACATGCTTTGTGAGCGAAAATCACAAGAAGATGCTTTATATTGAAAGAAATCAGATAAGAAGCCAATAGTGCTCCACTTAAGTGTACCTCCAGACTGCTGAAACACATTATCACGTTTTACTGTAGTTAGATATGCGTGTAATTTGTATATCCCTACTTTAGGAAGATTCTGAGTGTGCATGTGTGTGATTAGGGCTTTACGTCCTGTATTTCTGCACCAGTTGGGCTAATTAGGACAGGCAGAGACCATGGCAATGAGACGAAGGAGGAAACAGCCATCCAACTTAGGCTCGACCGGGAATCGAACCCGGGACACAGCGGTTGGAAGCCCAGAGTGCTACCTCTGAGCTAGGCCACCGCCCAGGAAGATTCTTAGACTTTGAAGGTAATAATAAGGAAAAAGTGCAGTATAGCGGACCCAAATTAATGACCATATTTAGTGAGCCTCATTGCCGTGCTTATGACATCATATCCTAGAATTCACCTAAGTGACGACACACGCTAACAACGGCGGTTTTCTTGTTCATAGTAATACACAATGCAACCTATTTTTTTCTCTTTTTCTTGAGGGCTGCCGCCCCCAAACCCCCACTTACCTACAAAATGGCTCAAGTCATATATATTTTTGTGATAGAACTTCAGAACTGGCTGATAATAATATATTTCATGGATGCCAAATACGGGCATAAATTTGAGTCGGCTAAACTGCACTAAACCCAATAATAATAATAATAGAGAATAATTAAGATATAGATTTTATTTCAATATATTTCTTATAAAATCCATAGACATCCTTAACGATAGAAGAATATGACATAAAAACCAATCAAATATGACATATGACTAAATAAATCTTTAATGAGACAAGCAGCCAATTGACCTATGAATAATGAAGACATTGGATGCCAAATGAGCGTAGACATTTATGTCAGGGCCAATGTTTCATTATGACTGTTTATGGCCATATTGCTGCTTGGAACTTGCAATGCATTAACCAGAAGATCATCCATCCAGCTGCAAATACTACGATTTTCAATAGAAGATAAATAAAAAAGACTTCTATACATATAAAACCACCTAGTGTACATTCCACTATTCAGCCATGATCTCATGAATCGGTGCTCATTTATATAAACACAAGCACTGCTTAAGAAATTCCTGCCTCAAGGCTATTAGCTGCGAGCATGCAGAAGGTCTTAACACACTCCACCAAAGCACACGTGCACCTGCGTTATAAAACCCCTCACACAAACACACTTTTTCGATTGGTGCAAAAGATGTCTAAGGCCAAATGTCATTCTATCGCCATCTGCCTCTCATATATCATTCCATTGGAACTTTTAAACGCTGCACCAAAAGATCAATAAACTACTTTTTGATGCGAAAGATCCCTTGTCATCAATATATCATCGCTTTGAGAAGTTGTGACTTGTGGTGTGGCGTAAAAATGCAAGTGATAGATATATAGATAGATAAGATATATAGATAGATAGATATATAGATAGGTAGATAGGTAGATAGATAGTTAGATAGATATATAGACAGATAGATAGATAAGTAAATTGATAGGTAGATATATAGGTAGTTAGATAGATATATAGATAAAATAGACAGTTAGATAGACAGATAGATAGATAAGTAAATATATATATATATAGATAGATAGATAGATAAATAGACAGATAAATATATAGATAGTTAAATAGATAGATAGGTAGATAGATAGATAGACAAATATATAGATAGATTGATTGATTGATAGATAGATAGGCAGGTAGATAGATAGATAGGTATATACAGATACACAGCTAGATAGACAGATAGACATACAGCTAGACAGATAGATAGATAGATAGATAAATGGATAGATGGATATATATATATATATATATATATATATATAGATAGATAGATAGATAGATAGACAGATAGATAGGAAGGTGGGTAGGTAGGTAGATTGATTGATAGCTTGATTGATTGATTGGTTGGTTGACTGATTGACTGCTTGATTGATTGACTGATTGACAGATTGACTGACTGACTGATTGATGGACTGATTTGGTCATTAGTCTGTTACACCTAACTTACAATTTCTAGTTAATCTTTTACCAATGTTGCTAAATATAAGTCATGATCCTTTTGTTTCCTATTGATACATACATTTTACTCAAATTTAATTTTGATTAACAAAACTTATTGCACCCAAATAAATATTAGATTTTAATGAATTCCAATTTTGCCATACGAGAATCAACTCTGTGAATTTCATATAGACCTACGTTATATTCTACATGCCATTTCAATTTCGAAAATGAATTTTAAAAGCTGACGTCGATTTTTTCAATTCATTTAAAAGCTTTAGAGTCTAATTGCAAAATGGCAAAAAGCTTCTTTCAATTAAGTCCACATTTGGCAAGAAAATACCAGGGGCTTCATTAGTCTATTTATCAAAGAAATCAAAAGCTAAGTCATTAATGGAAGAAAATTGCAAAAGCGAAATAAGACGAGCTTATTCGTTCATTGAAATAATAAAAAATGGCAATGTGAAATTTTAATTACTATTGAGAAGGTGAATAAATGAATGAAAAGCTTATAACAGAATGGTCAATGAATGAATGAATGTAGGAAAGGTTCATGAATGAATGAATGGATGATGAATGAATGAATGAATGAATGAATGAATTATAACAGAAATGTTCAATGAATGAATGTATAATGGGCTAAACGACAATTGAATGAATGAATGAATTAACAAATGAATTAATGAACGAACGAATAAATGAATGAACGAATGAATGAATGAATGTAAATCCTTTAATGAATGCACGGAAGACTCATAGCAGAAATTTAAGAATAAATGAATTAATTTGTGTATTTATTCATCAATAAATGCCTTTTGATAACATTTAGTTTTAGCCTTTTTATAAAATAGCAAAAAGGCTAAACATAGCTATGATTTTTAATTTTGCAATTGATGTTGACTTTATTGAAATAATTGTCTGAATATAAATAATATCCACTTCTTGGAGTCCACTTGCATGTATCTCTGTGACAGGTGCAAACTAAGGCCTCTCTTTAGATCAATGTTAAGGGCACATTTACCCTTAAGGTAGTCATGTGACACATCAAACAAATTGTCCATCTATTATGTCGAAGGAAGAAAGGGGTAAAGTCAATATCAATGTTAAGGTACAATTTCACACCTGGCAGAGAACGTGGTAAAAATATCTATGGAATGCTTTTATATAGATGAGAAATCAATATGAATTGTAATGTAACCAGTGCTTTTTTTAATGTCTGATATAATGATTTTGGAACTGTTACAAGTTTTTGATATCTTTTTTCAATGTTCGTGTATTAATATTTCATATTCCTCTTAAAATTATGCGATGGGTAAATGCTTCACCTAACTATATAATGGCAAGAAATCCTGTTTATGTTCTAGATAATTGCAATATTTCCATTTACTGATGTTGTTTTAATTTATGATTGCAATTAAGTATTACAGTTGCTCTCAAAAGTAAGTCCTAAATTAGACTTGTGTTTTACAAAAATTCCATTTCCGTTTGTAAATAAATTATATGACAATAATTAAAGACTACAACGAATAGATAATAATGCGAGATATAATAATAATATGATATAAAAATTATATGAAATTCTCAATTGATTTTGAATTATAAAAACATGACTACATGTGCCTATATTACACTTTGTGATTTTTTATAGGAGCATATAATCTACTTTTGAAAACGACTGTATTGCTCAATAAACAAATCCTTAAGATAAGCTAATTAAACTAAATTAAAATTATTTTTGATTTTATCTAGGAGTATATTTACTTTTGAAAACGACTGTATAGCTCAATAAACAAATCCTAAAGATAAGCTAGTCAAACAAAATGCTGTGACCACATGGCATTGTTTTGGTGAACCGTGCACAATAAATTTCATGGTGCTGCATAATGAGTACATGAAAGCAATAAATTTAATAGGCTAATATTATCTTTTGTGAGATGCGGTCGACTTTAACTGTAATGTTATAGTGATACGCTAGGGTACTGTCATTGATGCTGTAATGTAAGCCACTCAGAGTGAGATTGTACAGCTGATAAAGTGAAGTTCAGTGTAAACTGAGCAGACAAAATTAATTAAATTAGGATAGACAGACAATGGAAAATAGCAGAAATACATTAGCTGTGATTGCAAGGCAGGAGCTGATGCAATTCTCAATTCTAAGGTTCAAAACAAGTCAGGCAATTTGGCAAGCATTATATTTACAGTAAAACCCAGTCTAAAGGCCAACTCTGCTATTTTGCAGTGTCTGTCTATACTAATTTAATACATTTTTCTATGCATCTAAGTCGTTGAAAATTTATAGCCATTGAAGTGTTTAAATGTGCATAATTTAAATCCAGAGTTACGAGACCCTTGTATCTAAGTCATACCACGTTTTAACAAAATTATGTATGGAAAGAGAACATTCTCATATTATGGTGCTCATCTGTAGAATTTACTGCCATCAGGTTTTTAAAAAGCTTTAGATTTTAATGATTTTAAAAAGTTACTTTCGAAAAGGGAAGGTCCAAAATGTGGCTGCAATGTTTGCACTTTATGATATGTTTTAAAAATCTCTGATATGTTTTATTTTTATTTAATTAGTTTTTATTGTTATTGTTTTACCTGCACATTTTTATTTTTGCACATATACAGTCATTCAATAGCTCTTTGATCTAATTTTATTGTTTTCTCATGTCAACTTTAAAAAAATATTATTCTATTATATTCTTTTATATTCCCCATTAAGACCACTTCTAAGTTAGCCACCAAATACAATACCAACTGTATTTTTGGTATTGTAGAGTTAACCCTATTGTAAGACCACCTAATGCTTCATTAAAATCAAAGTATTTGCATTTCAAGACTAAAATGCTATTGTGTATGTACAGTGGAAAATGCATACAGCAAACTTAAAGCTCCACTGTCTGTCAAAATTACTATTTTCAAAAACTTCATCAAATGATTGAAAATCACCTTATTTGATCAAGGCACACTAAATATGTGTAAGCTAATGAATCTATCAGGCATTAATACAAAAAATAAATGATACATTGAAAGAAATCAAGACCAGAACATTGGAAATACAACGGAAATGGCATCATCACCCATTGTTAGGTATTGTGACGTCATCGCTTGGTGTGTTTACATTTTGGATTTTTTATGGCATGAAAAATTAAAAACTTGTTGAAGTTTATTTATTTATAGAGAGATAGTTAACCCAGCAAAGCTTTGGATGGTAGGTGATCAGTATTAAGAAGACAACGAAGTGAATGCAATAGATTTTGTCCACTGTCATATTGAGTGACAATCCCAGCTTTAAAATTATTTGTTCCACAGAAGAGCTGTTGTTATCAGCTAGTAAGTTGCGATTTGACTCGTTGCTAACATTTCTGTCCATTTTGTGCTTCTCCAAGCTTTTATAATAAATACGACTGAAAAACAATTAGACCTTTTTTATGGATCCTAAATAAGTCTACCTCATTATTATGAACTACAATGTAGGCACCATAATTAGTCTTTATGTTGAGGTTGCAGTGCTCTTCACCTCTCTATTAAGACCACCTCAATATTAACACCAGTTGCACCAATAAATAATCTTACTAGCGAGTCTTTACTGCATAGTAGTAGATAACTTGGCTTCACCCTATCTATGTCTTCACCTCTGACTGAAATTGGAATCCGTCCAATTCAATCAGTGGTTTCTTGTGTGGCTAATCGGACTGAAGTTTCAAAGCCACACACTGAATCAAAGGGGAAAAGAAAACATCTTAACAGACTCACTTGACATTGGATTTTGAATGAGAGGCCCTAAACACACTGCAGACTGATTCTGCTGAGTCAGCTGTTTCAGAATATATTATTTTCACAGAAGTATGGTACAGTTCAACTCGTATATAATGAGCATGTAAAACCTGAAAGTTATTGCACAGATTTTATTATCATTTTTTGGCTGGTTTTAACACCAGACATCGGATATAACGCGAATCGGACCGATGTCAGAACGATGTATGTTGGCTGATGTTTACCGATAACGAGCAACGTTATATCAATGTGGCATGAAATGAAACCCAGTTTAACAAATACCTTTTTACTCTTTTTTAAGAACCCATTTGTATGGAGCTAACCTAAGATTTTTGTTTTCGTAACTGTTCAGTCTATGGGCTCATGTGGGTAGTGTATAATTGAACTGGCGCTGCTCTAACCACAAGAAACCAGGACCAATTCTTCAGGATGAACGAAACATGAGCCATGATCAACGATCTTATTTTGGTCAAATATTATAGAAGTGCAAAAGTCAAAGATAATTTACAATTTGGAATCCGCAGGAAACTGATATCAACTGTATATAATCAATAAGGGCGAAGATATAATTACCCACATGTTCCGAGTGAGAACATCTAAATCTTAAACCAAATATAAATACCTGCAGGACTGGTGCTGCCACATCTGGACGATCCAGGGGTTCCTAGGCGACCTACTGACCCAGTTACTGCATCGAAAATTCCTCCCAGGGCATCGAAGTTGTTGATATCAGAATTGAATGTACTTTCTCTGTCTAATGAACTCATGTTTTGTTTAGATGTTGTTGGTATTTCCGTGGTACTAGGAGCTTCACATCTACGTTCTTCAGATTTAGATTTTGCTAATGTTCGTAATCTCCAGCGCACGTACATTTTTAAGACAAACTTCGAGTCATTTGTGATTTGATAGCTAACATGGAAAATACTTCTTATGTAGAGTAAGTCAGCGAGATGATAGAAAATTCGATCGAAATAATCCTTGAAATAAATGCAAGTGACACAGAGAGAGGGATTGTATTACATAGCATCAAATTATTGAAACTTTGAAAGTATGTAATTATATGCCACCACGATAATCCATATATGTGAAGATTATTGCAAAAATGTATCAGATTATATTGGCAGTGTTTCACAGAGTCTTGTCAAATCCAACACATCTTGAATGGATATTATATTTCAATCATAAATTAAACATTTTACTGATATATTTTAATATTTTTTATATTTCACAAAATATCAACCCGAGTGTCATCTGATAATATATACAATAAAAACTATGATTTTAAATATGAATATTAATATGTTATTGATGATCTGACTTCACACGTATTCCATAGAGACTTTCTTTGGAATTAGATTTATTATTATTCGATAATGTTTATATATACAATAACAAGTATATATGAATTTTTCACATTAACCTGATATCATATTATGTAAAATATGGATATTAATAAATGTTTGTTGATGGTTTAATATGACATATGCATTCCAATGAGGTATCAATTGTATTTGCTATGATCCAATGAAATATATAAAGTTTATATAAAACATGAAATAAATCTATGGATATTAATAACTGCTTGATGATCAAATGTCAGATGTATTCCAATGAAATTTTAATAATTCAGTTTATTATAATTTAATATTGTTTACATTTCAAAGTAAGATATACTCCAACAGTCAGTTTCATTTGATATCACTGATATCACTGATATCAGATATATCATTGAAACTACGTAAGACAAAACTATGGATATATTATTGTGCCTTGAGATACACCACTTATTCCAAGTAGGTATCAAGTAGATATCAAGTACCCTAGGCCAATAGGGACAAGACAAACTTCATGAATATTCATGAATTCTTCAGTAAATACACCAAGACAGACCATGTGTCACTGTCGTCAATGTATAAAGAAGTGTTCCTTGCTTTTGCAGTCCTTGCCTGTTAGCTTGCATGAATGTTTGAATGTTTGAAGTTGGAGATATTGATTGTTCACTATACTGATGATTATACTGCAATAAAAAATGTTGATTGGAATATAAATTTGATAGGCGTATTTTAACGTATCTAATGGATTTATTAATTATTGATTGATTGATTGACTGATTTTCCCTGCTAGTTAATATATAGGTCATAATTTTACTGAATTTTGAATGCTTGATTGCTCACTGACATCATTGGGTATCCAAATGTTTGATAGCTGTGAAAAATATACAGGTTTAGAGATATCGCCTTGGCGTACACCTCTACACAAATTAAAGAGTGTCACCTTACTTGTTTTTATTGCCTATACATACAAATTCAACAATATATATGTAATTATATATTTACTGTTACCAATTAATAGGCTATGTCAATAAAAAAAAAATTCTGATTTTGTATTCAAATAATACATGTCCCAGTTGTACGTGGCTCTGTAATATTCTGTTGAGACTGGATCATTGCAACATGGGCCAACCAAATAACTGTTTTGACCTTGCCCATGACCTTTTTGACCGACATACCTAAGGCAAGAGGCAAATTGATTCTATGGATCCTTAAGCTAATCACGTGGGTCATTCTAAGTTTCTGATTGGCTAAGGTTTGAAGGGATCCATGAGCATATTGCCCTTAAGTCATCAGTTGGGCTTTATTGTGAGGCAACTTCACTATTATGACCACCTCACTATTAGGACCACCCACCTCTCTGTTAAGACCATCACACTATTAGGAACAGTATATATTTAACTGTATATAGTTTTTAATTTAGGATTTTTTTACCTGGATAAAAAGTCAACTTTAATTCATAAATGTTGCATTGCCAAAAAATTGTGTTCTTTATGACCAGGTTTCGTTGTATATGTAACCTCACTATAAAGACCACCCAATATTAAGACCATCTCAATATTAAGACCACCTCTCTTTCTTATAATATAGGTAATACCGTTAGCTACAGTGTGAAATAGTCCCAGAATTAAGGCCACCTGGATATTAAGACTTCAGTTATACCCAACCATGGTATTACTAGTGAGGTATAACTGCATTTGCTTATTTATAAGGAAGCATTATTGTTATAATAGTGAGGTGGTCTTAATAGTGGGGTGATCTTAATAACAAGGTGATCTTAATAACAAGGTAATCTTAATATTTAATAAAGTGGTTCTTTAACATATCAAGGTGGTTCTGAGGCTGTATTCCACAATATTTGCATTTCAATTTACATAAATATAACTATTTAATTACAACAATCTACATTATAAATACTCATTAAAAACATCAAAATAATTCTGGATGTTATGCTGGCACATGTGCACTGCTCCAGGTATAAGCCATTCAGGTAAATCTGCCTTAAGGGAGGGGGGGGGGGGATTCCTTACAGGGGAATCTCTGATGACGTCATTGTGTGAATGTACCTCACAGGCAGAAGATCAACATTATATCAAAAGCTATGACAACTAGTTATTTGTTATCCAATTAGGCGAGATATTCTTTTGATATCAAAGAGATTATTAAATCAATGAGTACGCTATAATCGATTATTTCCTATCGCATAATTAGCTTTTTGTTGTGTCGTTCAAAAAAAAAGTTATTTTCGATATAATTGATATTGTAAACCATTCATTGTTTTGAAGAACTTTTACCATTAATTATTTGTATTTACGACAGATTTTCTAAGACTCAGATAAAATAGTGAGCTGGTCTTTATTGTGAGATATTACATAATCATTATGAGAATACTTTCAGGCAAAAAAAGAAAATATATATATTTAAGTTAAGTTAGTGAGGTGGCCTAAGTATTGGTAAGTAATGGTCTCAAAATAGGTTACATTGCAATACTAATTGACAATAAGACTATTTCGCAATTATGGTCATAACAAAAATCAAATACTAGTGCAATATTTTTCAGAGTAAGATATACCCATTTTGAATACAAAATGGCAGATCATTAGCTAAGTGAGTTCATAAGAAGAAATTTGGCAGCCCCAATAATATATTTATATTCTCAACTCAGCAGCTGCAGTTAGCCAATCAGTCATCCAGTATGGGTGTATGTTGTGTAGCAGCATATTATATTGGACAGCTGCTGTGTATGTTGGATAGTTGCGGTGTAACTATGTCGGATGTTTGATATAATATATTTTTCCTCATCCCACAAAGCTCAATGTTGGACTTTTCACCATCCAATATTATAATAAGTGTTATACTGCTACCCACTGGGCTAATATATTTCACAATTATATTTGTAAATGACTTTTGTGTAGAATTGCAATATATCGTATCGTTTATCTCATGGAAGACTGTGCCGAAATGAAATTTGCAATTTTCAGGAGAGCTTATTTTATTTTCACTTCTCTCAAACACCAAATCCTCGATATTTCACAGAAAATCAAAGCATTTTTGGAATCAATCAAATCACCAGTTCAAGCGGAGTATAGTGATATGAATTCTGTAGGGTATCAGAGAGAATTAAGCTGTATTTTTCAATATAGCCCTCGTCTTTATTTTAATACTCTGATATTAAAGTATTTTTCTGCATAAAACTGTCTCACCATGGATACTATCAGTACAGCACAAAAAACTCTTATATGATTTCCATGTATTATATTTATGGAAGACTGTGCCAAACAGCTAGGGTATGGTCTGTTTTCAGGTTTTCTAATAGAAAAGTGTACTTCAGACGGAGTAATCTGTCCAAAATCAATTTAGTACAGTCTTCCTTTAATGGTTTGGTACTACCAATAGTGAAAACAAACTAAGTTATCTTAGCATTTACACTCAATTGCTTGTTTCCACAATGCTTTGACAACTGAACAAAAATAACTCAGACATGAGTTATTTACAAGCAATTTTCACAACTTTAACCTGTTTCTACCAGGAATTTGACAGTTCAGAATTGAACATCAGAATAAATAGTCAAAATGAGATATGAATTCAAAACTGGTCTAATTTGAATTAGATCAGTCTTCCATGAGACAGACATTATGTTGCCCTGTCAAAAATTCTTAAGAAAAACTAATCTGGAATTAACAATGCTGTCAAAAATGAGATATCAGACATGGATTTTCCACAATATTTTTTTATGATGTCACATGAGCAAAACAATGCCTGTCAAACACAGTACTTGATGATGACGTATAGCTTATGCCAAACAATGAAAGGTGACGTCATCACTAAAGAGAACAATGCTTTCTATTGTTTCTATGAGATGATGTAATATGTGGTAAGACTGAAAAAATCCATCCCAAAAATATTGCTATATTTTGCAGCAGAAAATATAGCTGACTAAGCAAAAATTCCAATGGATATGTCAGAAATCTAATAAAAATGGACTCCGATTATGCAATTTGATTCCTATGCAAATTATGTATTATGAATAATCCATGATTTTTCATGATGCATTGTTAATTTAAAACATAATTATGTGGCATGTAAAACCACATCTAGTGATGCAAAATATCCAGGGAAATATGAGATACTAATTGCATCAAAACAACTATATCTTCACTAAGTAGCCTGCCTGTGATTGTATAAATACCGAAGCCACCTTGCTGTAGGGAATTCCTTAATGATCCGAGGGAAGCCCTTATGACGTCATACTGATCTGTTTACGCCTCCGAGGCAGGAGAGCAGCGGATAGAAACCACGTGCATCTTCTATGCTGTCAGACAAGCAACTGGAAGTCACACAAGGTCTTGGAAACTCCGATCAATGGAGCCAAAAGCATCATTGCTATCAGTCGATATGTTGATATATCGTCCCCCTAACGTTTCCCGAACCTTCTGCTGGGGTTCTGTGTCCTTAAAAGGGTGTTTTAAGTGTTTAGCTGACGCTGACAATGAGAACATATTCGGTGTAGCATTCTTTGTTGACAGAGTGCAGTTTAATCTGTGAGTCAAGACCAAAATCTAGCAGTGAAAAATGTGGTATTTAAATATATATAGTGAAGCATTTGTGTTATTAAAACCATCAAAGGTGCACTTTTTTTATTTGGCCTTACTAGCGAGGTGGTCTTAATAGGGAGGCAACAATATACAGTTGGTTTAGCAGCAATAACTTGTCATACAGGGCTGCACTTTCATTATCTATCTATCTATCTATTTTCTATCTATCAGATAATAATCGCTCTATCTATCCATCTATCTATCTATCTATCTATCTTTCAATCTGTCTATCTATCTATCTATATATCTATCCATCTACATATCTATGTATATATCAATCTATCAGATAATATTCGCTCTATCTATCCATCTATCTATCTATCTATCTATCTATCTATCTATCTATCTATCTATCTATCTATCTATCTTTCTATCTATCTTTCTATCTGTCAATCTATCTATCTATATATCTATCTATATATCTATCCATCTACATATCTATGTATATATCTATCTATCAGATAATAATCGCT